>JAQFYM010001730.1:0-29762 GCA_034694785.1 Agrenia bidenticulata | reverse complement strand
TGTAGAAGTGAGCTCTCCGCAGGAAAATCGTTGTCAAACCAACTTCAGAAAAATACGACAATACATTGACCCACAAATACCTCCAAATTAACAATAATACAAGATTTTCCAGAAGATGGAAACATCAGAAAAATATACAATTTTCAACTTACATAGTAATTATTAATTGTAGCAACTAAGTTTTTAATCTATCAATTCTAGTCCGAGAATCCACACCCACAGACTCGAGCAGATCAACAAGAAACCGGAGCTGGATGTATGTCTCCCCATCAATCAATATTAACAGCCGTCATTTCTATCCACTACATTGAAAAAATAGAGTTTGAAGTTGTAGTATTTACTTTTCATAATCAACTAAATAACCAATTGATAATTATAAATCTGAGCTTCCGGATACGATTGTGTACATGGAATGATATGCGTGTTCTTTGTTAACAAACATCTCATTTATTTGCTTGAGCAGTAGTGGCTGGACTGATTGTGTAAGCGCCCACACTAACTACAACATTGATAGTTGATATGTTTGCTAGGAAGAAGATGAGACTATGAGACTGCTCCCGAGAATTTTTTGGATGGTGGTGTCTGGTGTGTGGCTGGATTTTTCACGTGTAGATTCATTATGATTGCTGAGGCGTACAAACTTGAATATCTTGTTAGAGATCCAAGCTCAAGGAGGAAGGCGACTCAGAGTTGTGACTGGAGAAACACAGCCGCAATGATTTTTTAAAAATAAATCTGTCGGATTTAATTGATATTAAAGGTACATTATTTTTATAAGCATTTTTACGTGTGTGGGTGGAGTGAGAGAGTTTCAAATACTTTTATAGGCTTTTAGTTGTGAAATCTAATTAATTTAACTAGTTTCCATTGATTGTGGATTCACGTGTTTCAACTGATTATGTTTGGAAGGTGTAGTGTGTAGTGGTGTTTTAGGTAAATAATTGTAGAGTGTCCAATTCCTCGAGAACACACTTTATGTTTGCATAATTACGTGGGCGTGGATGTGGGTTGTATTACATTTTAGAATCTTCTGGTATCACATCATATCCAATCTCGAAGAGCTTTTCGACTCTACGTTTAAAAGTTTTTAATGAAAAGTGCGGAGCTAGTAACGGAAATCAAGTCGTCGGTACTTGCGGCTGTAGATTTGTCGAATGTTAAATTATGATTGTAATGATAGAATTAGATTCTAGAGGTTCGTTTTATTTAGCTTAAATTCTATTCAGTATTAAAATATATAGCCCTAGCCCAACGCTGGATAAGAATTTTTATTGAGAGTTTGTACGGCAATTGCGGTTGGTGATGATGAGCCAATTGCCAGTAGTGAATAGCCTTGGAATGAGTTTCCAAGTTAATTATCACACCTATGACAGCATGAGATTAGTTCAGCATCCTTTGTGGTTTCTGTTTTAATTGGAAATCACCGAAATCAATAATCAATTTGCTTGGTTTACCAAACCGAATCAAACTTCTAGGAAAACTATCCACCTTTCCGTGTGTACTGTAGACTGGTATATTATAAGCTGTGTGATGATTTGAGATGAATTATTTCTATAACATATAAGCATTGATTCTGATATTAAATGACATCATTTGGTGTTTGGAGTTTGGTCTTTAAAGTAAGTTGCCCTCGTAGTCACATTTATACACTTGTGACTGTCACAAGCGTATAAAATATGTTATCAGATAATATTTATAAATAAATGTAAGAATTTGAGAGAAATTATGGTCAATTTGTATATTTTGCTGTGTTTTTCTTGTTAAAGGGTTTCGGATCATCGATCTTATTACCAGTTTCGGGGAATCAAGAATATCGATTGGAGTACACCACTGCACACTGAAAAGTAACTATTTCTTCCTCTGAAAGATTTGCTGAACATTTGAACAATTACCTCGGAATGAAAAGAGTATACAAGTATACAGTAATTTTTATTTTACTTTATTTTACAAAATAGATATACACATGCCATAATTAATGGGTTATTGAAAAGTTTAAAATAGTCTCGATTTCATAGGATTCACAAATGAACACATTTCTAATTTTTTTAAACACATGGCATTCGTATCAAATACTACAATCTATGTTATGTCTAGGCTACAGCTTGTTTTTATTTTTCTCATTGCAGGAAATAGTACGACGTAAGACGTAAGTAAAGGGTAATGAATATTGAATAGAAGTCATTAAAGTTAAAGTTGAGTTCTATGAGTACTCTCCAGTTTCATTCAGCCTCAATGCCCGTCTTACAAGCACGGAGGCATCTTGATGTTCTTCTGGCATTTATTGTAAGCAAGTTAAAAGAAGGGAGATAAAAATAGAGAAATACATAGAAAACATTTCGAAGGCTTTCCTCTCAGAGTTAGTTCATTCTAATCCAAACATTATGCAGATGCTAAGATCATCAGCTGAGTTTGCTTTTATTCAAACTATTCAAAGATTTATTTGGCTTCCACCCCTAAAATGAATCATAATTATTCACTTATCATTCTTACTCTCCCTTATTAGTCCAAATAGTTCAAGTGTACATAGTTGAGTTAGCGTCTGGAAGTTTGTACGTAATCTGGGAGCTTGAATGAAACTAAATGTTATTCTGTAATGGCATTACGGCAGTTTATTAAAATTACTCCTACACGTCACAACAAGTATATAATAGTAATACATCTACATTATCGAATAGCTAATGTCTACAGTCCACTCTGTCCGATGTCAACTGAGCTCCCTTCAATCATATTTGTCTTGCTTCTGTAACTGTCGAGTACAACAGTAACTAATCACTTGTGTCGTGAGGAATTGATTATGTTATGTTGAGGAACTTTTGAAATTAAAATCTACTTTCTTACACTAAGTGTACATACAGTCGCTTAGGATATGGGTTCCAGGAGGAATCATCACTAGACGGAGATAAATTACATGGTATGAATATAAAAGTCGTTATTCTTGAAGGATTTGAAGATTATTTAAGGAGGAAATAGTTATTACTTCTGATATGTATACTGGAAAAAGTTTAGGAGTAGCAGAATGTTAAACCATTCATAGAATGAGATGACCTTCACATGTAGTATTTGGACTAGTTTGATTCTCTAGTGTATCAGACAATACGATTGTCCGCAGGAAGTAATTATGCAATACTAGACACTATACTAGGAGCTCATAATTTTCTGGTGGTACTAAGTTAGTTTCTATTCGTATCGTACTCAAACAAAGTACGAATGATTTCTGGATTGATGTGGTGGATGTATGCTAAATCAAAGGTTTGAAACTAATGGTTGGGGAGCAGAATTGCAATTCAATGAAAATACTAATGAGGATGTAGTGGGCTGGCCTTCTATGTTTGGGTTTAGATCAGAATTGCCATTTAAATTATTTCTCTAACGAACTTGCAGGGCCATTATAATATAGTCCTAGTCCTAATAGGAATGTGGCTGACTACATTTTAAGCCTGTGGTCAGTTAATATAAAAAAATATGGACTGCTTCATGTGTCTCACATCGTCACATCACATGCATCTTCCTTTAAATAGTGTCAAGAAGTTATATATACTACTAGATTTTCTTTAATCACTGCTTATTCAAGGTTGTGTAATATGAGAATTGAAATAAATTATAATTCTGATTCGATCGTTTTTTTATTCGCAGGGTGAACATTTCTACGGACAACGGATTGTTCCGGGGGAAGCAAATATCGCAAATACATGTATGATTAATATAGAAATAGAAATCAACTATCAAGAAAATAACCTGGTAATGTGACGGGAAGAGAGATTTATGGAATTATGGAATTTATCGAAAAGTCTGAATCTAAACAAGAATTTAGTCGTCTTCCGGCCAGTAAATTCGTCCACCACTTAAATAAATATCGAAACTCAACTATCTAATCCTGAAGTCAAGTACTTCTTCTAATGCAAAGAAAATGGATTCAAGTAAATCCGAAAATAAAGCTTCCATGGAGAGTGCCATTGGAAATGGCTCCCCTCATCCAGTTGAAGTAGGCAAAGAAGCCAAAGAGAAGAAAGACCGATCTTCCTGGGTCAAAACGATTGGTATGCGAACCCTTCGTCTAAGAAGAAGCACGGATTCCCGTTCTTCTAGACTATCTATCCCTAGTTTCAGCAGTTTAGAACGACCTGGAAAAACTAAAAAGAACAAATCAAACAAACTCGATGATGTTGAAGCTAAAGAGACTGCAGAACTCCAACAGGATAATACTAGTGTCAAACACAGCAAAAACGACCATGTGAAGGTACATAACAACGTGGCGACTGCTCTTTCTTCTTTCAATGGATCATCTACATCCACCTTCAAAGACACAATCGTACCTCTAGCTACAGATAGAAAGACTTCTGGAGAAAACTTGGGTAAGTGGGAAAAGTCCCCACCTCGGTTAAAAACTTATTCCAATGAGCACTCCAATACCCGGGTATTCATGTTGGCTTCTTAGAGTAGGCAGTACAAGCGGGTTTCTTCGGTAGGGGTTGGTTGAAACATTTATTTGCGCGTGTCTTGTTTTCCCGACCGACATCCCTCTGCTTTCACTCATTATGGAAGCTCGATTTCTCCTTCCTTCAGCCTTACTAGAGAAACAACTAGGCAGGCTGACTCCATTCAAAATTCGGATCAATAAATCCTCTAGCTCTTCTACTCAGTTCAGTCATATTCATTGCGTTGGACGAGTGGATTCTTTATTCTTTGGACTAAGATCTGCCAAAGTTATCATGATTTCCTTATTCCGATTTTTGCCTTAGTCGAGGTAGTATTTTGTCCCTGTTATAATTGGATTCCTATGGGAGTTGTTAAGTAATTATCGTGTAGATGATGAAATTTCACATACACGTTCAATGACCCATTTAGTAGGAATCCACATTTAGTTAGGCTATAAAAATCAGTATGGATTGAGGAGATTTAAGAATGAATCCTGTCAAGGATTTAGGGATAAAGTGTTAAAAGGCCGGCGTGAGTGAGTGCAGTGCTGCAAGCAGGGGTCAAAGTGGCGTCCAAAATGTTACCAATGCAAACTTTAAGGAGACGGGCTAGTCCTCTTAAATGTAAATATTTTATTGTGTTTACCGAGCGTGTCATTGATTTATTGAGAGTGGTGGTGTTTTAATTTATTAGTGGTAGTGTTTTCGTTCGGGTATGGAATACTTAAAATCATTGGCTCGTTTCAATTTCAGATAAGCAAGACCCGGCTCGATTCCTTGGGGAAGGGCTGACTTTCAAGGGGAAGCTAATTGGTGTATTGGAAGTTAGTGGGCCAAGAGGAGATCGAATTTGTCAAGAAGCTTTGTCCGAACTGAAAATGGCAGTTAAGGCTGCAGGAGAACATAAGCAAAAGATAACTATCCACATAGCACTTGATGGCCTTCGAATTCGAGACGAAAAGACAGGAGTAAGCTTTAACTTTAAAATATCGAGTTTAGAAAAATACGAAAGGAATGGAAAATCATTGTTAAAATTTTAATTGTTTTTGATAGGATTGCCTATATCATCATCAAGTTCACAAAATATCTTTCATCGCTCAAGATCTAACGGATACGAGGGCTTTTGGATACATCTTTGGTTCCCCTGATACCGGTCATAGGTTTTTCGGAATCAAAACGGAAAAGTCTGCAAGTCAAGTTGTGATAGCCATGAGAGATTTGTTCCAAGTTGTCTTCGATCTGAAGAAGAAGGAAATAGAGCGGGCAAAACAGCAATTAGAAATGCAACAGAAGTTCCTAGCTACTAGAGCAGCTGAAACTGCGCCTCTATCAAAGGTAATACACAGAAATACAATTTACAACAATTATTGAAATTTAAAATTGATCATTATTTTAAACAATTACAGACAGAGCCCAAATTCTCGATCGCAGAAACGTATATTGAAGGGGCCTGTGCATTGGGAGCTTCTTCATCGTCTGTACCAAACCGATCTGCACCAGAAGTGGATCTTCTGAATCTAGAGGTAGAACTTACTAGCCTACAAGAAGGTCTAGACAGTATACATCATAATTTAGCAGATTCAGGGCCATTTAGAGGCAGTACAGCATCGATTTCAAGTGATCCTATGAATCCGATGCCGAAACGTTCTTCTATCTCTTCATCCACTAATACAAACAACACTACACCTATCCCTGCCACCTTCAGTGTCAGTGGGGGTGATCCTTTTGGTGACTCCTTTGACCCTTATTTCGGTTCTGGAACTCGAACAGCCAGTTTTAATATGGGATCTAATGGTCCGAAACTTGGTGGCCACCAAACAGCAACCTCATGTGACAATTCAGCCTTAACATCTCCATTTTCAAGTGATCCATTTGCACAGGTTGACCCGTTTCCCGGCCCAAAGTTTCCAGGAGATTCCGAGTTTTATAATGCAGATCCTTTTGACAGCCCTTCAGGTCCATTTTCATTCACGTTTCCCAGCGATGCTCAGAGTGCCAATGGGGGGAAGATATCGGAAGGGCGATTACATAGCAATACTAGTTTAAATGTTAGTCCAGCTCCAACTGTACAACATAACTGTCCCACAGGCGTTTCCATTGGATCCAACACTGCCACCAATGCCCTACGAACCGGGGGTGGATGGACAGCGTCCTTTGAAGATGTAAGTGATTCCAATTCCAAGAAGTGGCACATTTTTAATGATTCTATTACTCTATAAATGGTATCTATGGTATATATACATGGATATTTTATTTTTTTCAATAGAATTTTGTACCTGAATTTGGAACTCCTCATGGTCCTGCCTCTGGATTTTCTTCTCTGGATGTAAAACCTGGGCCAGATAAGTTTACAGAGTTAGATCCCTTAGGAAGTGGTCGCACTAGACCATTTGTTGACCGTAAGGACTTTTTTCAAGCCCTTAAAAACCCTCCAAAGAAAGTTTTGAATGAACATAACTCTTCAGATGCTGTCCCTGTCTCTACCTGCGCGATTTCGTTATCTAATACTGTAAAACCACCCATTTCATCGATTGGATCTAGTAAAAATGATAGAACTCAAGTGCTGGATGGGACTTCGATTCCAAACTCATTTTCAACCAACTTTGATCCGCCTAGTAATGTCACAGACTTTCATTCTCGTGTTAAACCGCGTTCTCATTTTTCGCATGACGGTAGAGCAGAGTCTCCTCCAAATTACAGTCCACCTCCTCCCCCACCAGTAAACAATTCGTGTATTAGCAATGAGTTTTACTCTCCGAATTCCAAGGGTGCTCATATTATTCCACCTCCTGCAAGTTCGCCCTCCAGCTCGAGATTATTGAATAAAAAATCGTCTGAGATATTGAAACAGATGACAATCTCTGATTCCAGTCCGAGAACATTACCAAGGTCTTCAGGACGACCAGGAAAGCAATCTACTGTCGATATTTGTCTGAAGGAGGAAATACCCAATCTTTCACCACCACCAAGACCTCCTCATAATCATGTTATCATAACCCCCGCAAAAACAGGATCATTGGCATCGGCGGTCCCTCGTCCAATGTCATCCGGATCTGGTGGCGATAGATTAAGAAAGATATCTGAGACTGGATCATTCAGTGGTCTACCTCCAGAGCCGCCTCCACGACCACTTCAAACCACAACAATCTCAACTCAGCCAATGAATTTAGTCTCTCCTCCGCCACCATTGCCTCCGAAAAAGCAGTCACTCAGTTCTACCTTCTCGAGCCCTCTCACAATGAAGCAATCAGTTTCATACGACACAAGAAGCCTTGCCAGTGCGAACTCAAATCGAAGCTCGCTGTCTGAGACCAACGATCTACCGTTGCCACTTCCATTAAGAAAGACACATGGGATTTCTGAACATCCTAGCTTGAGTAGTTTACAGGGTGGAAGATACGCTGTGCCTTTAGCATCTTCTTTGTCAGGATCACCTTCTCTTTCAAAACGAGATAACGAATCTATCCGGTCTGCTTCATCTATCGACAGTGTGACTTCAAATCCTACAATGAGCAAATTGTCAATGGAACAAGCTCTTGCTCAAGTTGCATCATTAAGTTTAGGAGATCTAGCAAGGAGATTAGACCTACCAGTCGATAAACTTTCTCATCTCACTATTCAGCAACTTGCGGAAAAGTTGACCGACATGGATCTTGAAAGGAAAAATAATTTACGAAAGGACGTTGGCAAGTCTTCCAGGCGAAGCAACGATTCCTTCGATTTGAAACTTGGATTCGATGACGATTTTTCGACAACATCAGCTTCTCCCAACGTAACCGCAGAGAAGGAAAATAGTTATGATAGATATGCAGTATTTAGGGAACTTGCAGTTGAAGATGCGAGTGGTTTTAGCATTGTAGATAGTTGCAGTAATATGTTGGCCAATAATTCTGACGAGGACGACATATCGAGAACCTTAGACAGGACTCTAACCTCTAGAGATTCAAGTAGTGAACGGACGTTACAAGCAGATATAACAGGGGGAAGTAATCACATAACCGTAAGCTTTACCACCGGTATTGCCAATACCATGGATGATGTCACGGACGTAAACTTATCTGATGACCAAGAAAACGGCAAGTTTCCGCTTGATGACGAAGACGATCTTACCTCAGGGTTTATGAATAAACCTGAGTGGGCGACTTTTGAGTCTAATTTTGACGACCCGTTTGCAACCACAGCCTTAGTTAAAGCAGAAGATGGGTATGAAAGTCCATGGGATTCAGATGAAGGAGAAAAGCGAGTGAGAGATGAAGTCATTGTTGAAAATAGTAAAGATCAATTCGATTTCAAACCTTTCGTGAAACCGGCAGAACCCACTCAAGTCAAAGAAGAGGTAACAAAAAAAGTAGACGATCGAGTTATCGAAAGAGAAAAAATGCATAGAATTGACGCTTCTCCCGATCTTATTAAATCACCACCAGGACATTTTCAGAGACAAAGTTCTGGCTCATCTAGGCATAGCGAGAGAAGTAGTGGCGGTGGCATTGCTCTCGGTAGAGGTTCAGACTTCTCTGATTCAGGTAGACCTATTAATAATGGGTCTAGTAGAACTCGTAAGGGTAGCAAAGACTACGACAGGTATGAGATTGATCGAGAACGTGAGGGCAGTGGACGCTACAAGGAAAGAGATAGAGAACACGATCACATTCGCAGTGATTCCAGAAACAGTTATTCGTCCATGTCACGAAAACATCGCAATGTTGACTCGGAGGATGATTATGTGCCTTCTAGCAGTTCAACACGAGTAAATAAAGGTCGCGTAGGATCTGGTCGACGGGAGCGGGATTATGATCGCGACCGAGGGGAAGTAGAATTGGAGCCTCTGGAGGATGATGAAGATGACAGATCTTATGCCTCTCACCATTCCAATTACTCATCCGGACATCCAAGAAGGCACAAGCGGTACCCTCCCAAACATTATTACCATTCAGGAAGAAGACGTAGTGATAAAGCTGCTTCCCCTGATCGATGCTCGAATCGAGAAAGTGACGAAGATTCTTTCGAAGATGAAAATGGAGTTTATCCACGAAAAAGGGAAAGGGACTACTATTCCAGGGAGAGAGAATATTATGAACGTCATCATCGTCCAATAAGGCCAAGTAGCTCTGGGGGTGCCAATGGAATTGGAATACGCCAAAGTCGTGATAGTCCACGACATGCTGATTTGTATCATAGGAGAAATAGGCGAGGACGACATCGAGACGAAGAAGAGTTCAACGGTAGTAGAGAATACTCCGACTACTCAGGTGAAGAGGAGTACCGAGGTCATGGGTATCGTCATGGTCAGGGTAGCCACCGTCGAATTCGTGGAAAACGAAGTACTTATAGAGAGAAAGATCCACGCGACTCCAGAGGTGGCCATTATTACACAAATTCTCCTTCATTTGATAGTGATTCTGGACCTGAAGCAGAAAAGGAAGTGAATTCTAAATCCGAAACTAAACAAAGAAGACCCACATCTGCGAAACATGATGAAATTCGACGCTACTCTCGAGGAAGCCCAGAGTTGTCGAAACATTACGAAGGCGGAGGTCGTCGAGCTTCTTCTTCGGCAAACGCAAGACGATATCAAAGTGAACTATCATTAAACTCCAAAACCGTTGAGTCACAGAAACTCTCGTCTTTTACGTTTGAGGACGACTTTGGAGCTTCAAGTCTACCTCCAGATACAGCAAATTCACGACAAGCTTCAGATCAGTTCTCGTCCCCTTCTGCAGAAGGAAAGTCTAGGTGTCACGATGCGGAGAAAGTTTCAACATCCTCCGACGTGAATGAATTCGTTAGCTGCAACTCTGAGTTACCAGTGGAAGCTAAAAATTCCCAATCTCATTCACCATTTGAGAACGATTTCGTAAGTCAACCGGAATTTCAAAACGGTTTGCACGTGGGAGTTTCTTGGGAGAACAACGAAAACCCTAGTTTCGGAGATAACAATCACCAAGACCAGGTCTTAGAGAAAGTGGAGATTCAATACGATAATAAGCCGTCGATAGCCGAAGGTAGACTTATAGAGACCGTTGAAGAAGAGATTGGGATCGGAAATGGAAGTGAATATGGTACTACTGATGTTTTCCCCCCAACAAATGACCCTTTAAAGGCCTTTAATTTCTCTGGAAGAAGACTGGAGTCGATTAAATCTGAGGAAGAGAAATCCAATGACGATAGCCATAGCCATAGTGCAAGTGAAAGTGCCATTCATATGAAGAAATCAGATTCTTACAACATTTTCAAGCAACGAGTTGATGATCCATTTGCTGATGATGACTTTTTTGCTTAACGTCGATAGGACGACCTTTCTACATGGTATGTTGTATACATTGTTGTAATCTAACTATTTCTACAATTCAAAAAATAGAAACTGATTTGTTTGCTAGAATTTTGTAGATGATGGTGCGTCCAATTAAGTTCAGAAGCTGAAAAACCAGAAGCATCACTAGTAATGGATCCTCTCGACATAAAGAAAGAAAACTATGCCTCAACTTACATTGATTCAAGTGTACCTTTTATTGAGCATCATAAGCAGAAGCAGTTGAAGTCGATCCTGAAAAGAATGATTCGATATCTGCAAATTTGATATGATAAATCTGTTAACAGTCGGTTGAAGAAAAACTTACAATTGGCTAGTATGTTTTTGTTTTTGTCTTCAAGAATTAATCTAGATTGATCTTCTACTCTGAGTTTGGGATCTAAGTCAAAAAAGCATTTAATTTATAAGGAATAACCTCACGAATCTCAATGTTATACTTACCACAACCATGCAACTGATATGATAATTGCGTGCAGCAGTGTGGACTGGTGCCATATAGATATTTTTTGTTGTAGATCAATCTTTTATTTTCTGTTCAAATTTCTTAGTTTTAGGTGGTTTTAAGTTTTTTTCTTTAGTTTTTGCCTGCCCCACCGATGGTGTTAGATTTTCCATCACACAGTTATTTTAGCTAGAATTTAAGACTGCACGAAATCTGTCAGTATACAAGTAAAGTTTTGAACTTTTTTACGATTGCAAATTAGCGTAAGGACGCTTCCAAGCTGTTTGTAAGTAGATTGTAAATTCATGACTCAGTTTGGATGCAACATGCCATAAAATGAAGATGCGAGGACAAAAACCCAAAAGCCGTAATAATATTATTTAGTACGGTTTCGTTTTGTTATAATATTTTATCATAATGTTAAAGGGTGTAACCCATTCACCAGAACCGAAATCAGTTTCGTCTGTTTTGTACTCTGTACAGTTGTACACTGATGAAGACGAACATGCTTGATAAAGATGAATAAAGTAGGCTAGTAACGCTAAATTTTCATTAGCCTGATCGATCTTGTCATTAGTTTTAATGTAAAATGTAACTTAACTCAAGCAGACTTAACTCGAACCGTACGATGCATTTGCTACCCTTCCTAATCAATAAATTCTTCAAAGGTGCGATTTGTTATTGATTTATTTCATTTCATTTATCACGCATTTCCACGAAACTACAAGTTCTTGAAAGGAAAATTATATTGGAAGGAACTAGTTAAAATTTGTTATATTAAATGAACAGACATATATCAATCCATATATCACAGGAAATACTGACGCATGATATTACTATGTATAACATATGTAATTTGCACAATCAAATCGAGTACAATGTCTCAGGAAGGACTTGTTTTTTTCTGATCGAGTCTTCAAGCCATTGAAGTTTAACAACAAATGTACTCGAATTGAATTTATTTTTGGGCGACAAAGGATCTTTATTAATGACGTGTGTAACACCTTCTTCTGTTTCATCCGTTGCCATTGTTCCCCCGTAAAATTCTATCTTGCTTGCCAACACGGGATCAAAATCACATAAGAATGCAATCTTGAATGAGCGAAGAAACGAACTTCGACTAATCTTTGAAATTTCATCACCCGGAAACAGCTCTTTACGAATTTGTTCTAAGTCAAAATTCTCGACGAACTCGTTGTTATCTTCAACTTTGTTTTCCATTGTTGACATTACTTTAGCTACTAAAGATTTTGTTTCCTGTAACGTTAGACATTTCGTATACGAATCTCCGAACTCGTCGTAGTCACCTTGAAATTGTTCACCGGTCTCTTCTGTATAGTAGAAAAAATCAGTTGGAACAAAATTCACCTCAGCCTTCGACTCTATGCAACGCTGAAGCCAAGATGAATTTAAAACATCATAATTTCCAGATTTTATCGCCTTGTCGACTTTGATGTTCCCAGCCTTTTCACCAACGATCCAAAACTTTTCTTTCACAGGATTTTGAACTATTTCTCCTCCGTAGCCTTTAATGTCACCCTCCAGTTTAGACTTCCATGACGCAGATCCATACACGCAGAATACTTTGGCTTTAAAAATATTTATTCTCTTCGCGCTGGCTACAGGAATTTTATGCTGCATGGTGTTTTTCACAGGTGAAACAAGTGGTGCTTTGAAGTTCAAATCTAAGGGATTATTGGGCAGTGTCGAAGGTCTTGGAAATGGTTCATCTTCATCATCGTCATCACTAAAAATGAATTCCTTTCTTTTTGTCACCGGCTCATCTTCATTACTAGAATCTGAAGAATGTTTTGTCCTTTTTCTGTGCGAAACATTTTTGCCGTCAGTTCGTTGGGCTAGTTTGCCTTGGCAGGAATTTCTAAGCCTGTGAAATTCCTCCACTGACATAACTTCATTGTAAGGCTTGTCTTTACGAACTTTAACAATGCGAGGAAAACGAAGGGAGTAATTTATAGCATAGTTATCGCTAAAATTGATTTCACTAGCTTTAATCTGTAAAACTATGGAATTCTTCGGGTCGATGAACAAATCCGGTCTTTTCCCTTTAGTTCCCTTGTAAACTACGTTAGAGAATTCTTTTTTTCCGCATCGAGGCAGTAACTCATCTATTAAAGCTTTCATTTCTTGATTTCGAAGTTTACCCGACCCTACTCTGGCCATAGGGTAAAAAACCTAACAAATATTATTGTATTTAGATGGTAATTTTTTCGAGATTCATGCATTTTTTTAGAAAATTTACATACCTCTTTAGAACCAGATTGGTCAATAATACCCACTGTGAAATGGCTTATGGTTCCCCCTTTCCTAACAGAATCAGTATAAGAAGCGCCTAAAATTAGGAGATCTAGGTCATCCACGCTACTGCCATCCAGATACTGAAACAACAATAATTAGTTTTTTAACAGAAATTAAAATGTCTTCAGGAATTGAAACGCTAGAAGATACCTCTGGTTTTATCTTTAGCCATGCAACGGTACGTTGGCTCGGTTGATATTTCGAATGGAGATCCTTCACCATTAAACCCTCGTCCAGATTGTCGATAGCTTCATTCAGAGCTTCAAATACTTGCTCCTTTGTATCCATTATTCGTTGCTCGGATATTAAAACAGCACCTTCCCTGGGCATAATAACTTGCCTTACCATTTCACTTCTTTTTGCTAGTGATTCATTTATAACAATTTTTCCATTGAAAAACAGTATATCGAACGCAACAAATGTAGGGCAGTGATTGGGATTATCCAACTTGAGTCGTTTTACGTCGATTGGTCCTCCTTTTTGAGTAAAAGTTCCGTGTTTTTTGTTCCAAGCCATCATTTCCCCATCTAAAATGAAAGACGTTACTCCTTTCTGTATCTGCGGTCGAAATCTGGGAGTAAGGTTTTTATTGAACGTATTCGTGAAGTCAAATCCTTTTTTTGATAAGTATTTAAACTCTGACCCATCAAAATGAATCTGAAATCTCTCCCCGTCCCACTAAACGAATACATTCCAATTATAAAATACCTATACAAAATACATCATACATGCATCGAAATACCTTGCGATGTCATTAGCGATCCGAAACGAAAAATCAACTGATTCAATTTTGCCATGACTTCTCAAACGATTGGTTCTAAACAGACACTGAGGATATTCGTGGCATGGCATGGATCGGCAAATTTTACACGAATCGCTTATGATATCAGTACCGTTATTTCCTATTCATTGCGGTACTACATACTACACTTCCAACATTCATAAACAATGACTATACCTTTGTTTCAACAACAAATGGTGGAGATGGAAGGGTGACTGGATTGTTCTTTTTGGATTTTTTCCCCACTGGACTTTCATCTTCTTCCGATAGATCGGCTGAAAATCCATCATCTATGATAGTCATCCGCGTGGAAAGCATGAATTTACAATGACTGAAGAGGGTTAATTCTGCTATTTCAATAGAAATTGATGGGTCATTCAGTTTTTGGCACACCTTTAAATATTTTAAGGTTTGAAAAAAATGTTTTTGTAATTCTATGCTTTTAATTCTTGTGAACGGCTCTTACTTTTTCTAAGTCTCCAGTTCTTTGAAGCATTTTCTTAGCTTGAGGATGAACGATTTTATAAATCTGATTGAAATTCAAGTCCAGTTGCATACTCTTGAGAAGAAGACGACATAACCATTTACCCTCTAATGGAGTCAGCCGTCTTAGAAATTTCTGAAGGACAATTTTCTGTGTATCCTGCTTGACATCTTGATTTCGGGCAAGTTGGTCCAAGACATGATGAAGTTCAGAAACAGTTGGTCCTGACTGACGGTCTGAAAAGCGACTTATCAACACCGAGTAAACAAGAGTGCCAAAATCTCCTACTGCTGAACCAGCCTTATCTGGATTTTTGAAATGAAGAAGTTTTTTTCCATCAGGACTGTTCTTATCTAGTCCCAGAACACTTACAAATATCCGTCCCAAGACTGCTGCTTTTAAACCATATGCTGGTCGATTTCTGTCGTCTGCAGGAACAAGCATCCGAACAATACAGTATAGACTGTCCCCCTGAAACAGAGGTTATCGAAATATAATACAAACCCTAACTATTAACAATAATTACTAAAGTATATAAATAAAGCTAATAACTTACATTCGCCTTTTCTGAATCTAACGAGTTCCCATGAATGTTCTTGAAGTAGACCCTGCAGTTGTCCAAGAATTGTTTAATGTGATGTTCTTTCTTTAGCCCTGATTTAGCATCGGAAACTTTTTCCAAAAGCATTGCTACATCCAAAAAGGGGATGACATCGCCAATTTTATCAGGAATTTGATCCATTTTTATTCGGAACTATATAAATCCAAATAAATATTAAAATACTGACCATCCAATCTCCGACTAGTTCCAGTTCCTTTGTTTATAAAATTGTTACTAACCTGTTCACAATGTGTCGTTTTTTTGTATATTTTGCTGACTATTTCAAGCATATAAATACATTTTACTAACTCACTTGAAAGCTGTTTTACAGCCCACAGTCAACAGTCAAACCTTGGTTTCCCGAATCCAATCGGTTAAATATAGCATCCAAGTAATTACAAAACCACCAGGTAATTGTATTGCAATTGCATGACATTTACAACAACTTACGTTTATAACTAAAATTCAATCGGTGTTGCCCATCCCGCCTCTCCTAAATTCAAAACAAATAAAACCTATGACTATGACAAAGCTGCCAGTTCATCGTTCATCTTCTGCTTTCTCCACGTCGATCCGGAAACTTTCTTCAAGCAGGACTTGAAATTTTGACTATTTTGGATTTATAACTTTTCATGGACTTGCTAGATTAGAAATTTACACTAAATTATTGTTGGACTGAAGCTAAGGAAAGGTCCGAAAATTGTACAACAAAACTTAAACATTTTCCACAATTGTTGCACATTTTTCTTGCATTTTTTTGGCCAAATCATTATGTACATTGCCATATACAGGGTGTTTTCGACCATTGTCCCGGTCTTAAAAATTCAATTACTAAAAAAGTGCTTGAGGGATTTTGATGTAATAAAGTTTGTTAGAAAGCTAACATTCTAGAAGGAAGAATGCATGCACACAAAAATTCCTGGAATTTTTGGAATTTTTGAAATATTGAAGTTACATGCATTCAAAGACCGTGCAGTCGCTCGTGAATCCCCCTATACAAACGACTAATTGTAAGTGGGTTAGCTGATTCCCAACTATCCGAAATCTGGTTATGATTGATAAGTCTTTTACAAGTGTTTTAGAGGAATTACTGTTTTTGACAGATCATCGAACAACGTGTCAGTAAATGGCATCGAACGTCTTTGTTGAACTACATCAATTCAGGGAAGTCATAACATAGGGATTAGGATGGGCTAAATGTATTTGAATATTACCATTGTTTCATGAAACCAAGACTCAGTTTTAGATCGTTTGCAGGGTTGAATACAATATAATTTAGAAGCAGCGACCAGAGCAGATGAATCCGAGAAAGGGAATAAATCAGGATTCCTTGACAACGTTAGTATCACGATGCTATCGCGCTGTTGCACTCCTGAGAGGCAAGGTAAAAAATCAGCGACCCTCGGTATAACGTAACCTCTCAGGAGCGCAGCGATAACCGATATTGTCAAATATTCTAGGGAATAAATAATCTATGTTATTTCATCAACCTTGCAAGCCCAGAACTATCAATTTTTATTTGGAATACATGCGGACTTGAACTATAAAAACAAGGAAATAATAACTCCACTCCAGTGAATAGTATACTATAAAAGCAAACTAATTAATTAATAAAGATGAACAAGCTAGGAGTTACAAACGATGAGGATGGTGATCCAGAAGCTGTTGAAACATATGCAGCCAATGAGCTAGAGATTAGATGGAAGGTTTGTGGGAGTGGCTGCCAACATTCCATATAATTTGAATCATTGTTTAGCTTATAAGATTTACGAAAATTTAAGATAATTAATTTCTTATTTATGTATTAAGGAGTACGTTCATCAGGCCAGAGTTCATGAAATGCTTAAATGTCTGCAAACTGATGACAAAAAGTTGCAGGTTTGCATTTTTATTTGCACGTATCAGCGATTATGAACCTAATTGCTGGTATCAAATTATACAATGAACTGATTTTAAATTAATTCCCATCAATTACTTATTTACTCCCAACTATATTCAAGATTCTCAAGTATACGATAGACTTTGACGAAACTTCTAACCCAGAGTTTGATGGGCAGAAAATTGAAGATTCCAAGAGGAAATCCGCCGGGTCAGGACTTACTGATAAGGACACAAATGTATTATATTCAAGAAATAAGACTGCCGATGATCAAGAGTCTACCGCTGAGTTCATCCCAAAAGTTAATAAAGGCTCTGGAGGGAATGAAAAACGTGGAACGGAGCTTGGTACCCATAAACCCAATGCTGTTGAAATGTTTAGAAACCGGAAAACTATGTCGCCCGAGGAATTTGAGGAAGTTTTGGAGCTTTGCGACGTAGTTGAAACATAAATATTTCTAAAAAAATAATCAAGCAATTTTCAAACGGTTTTATTTTTTATAGGATAATGTTGAACAACAAGCTTTAAGGGATGCATTAGAAGAAAAGAAAAATCGGGAAACGTATTTGCACAATGCAGATGAGAGAAGGCAGATGCTTTATGATTTCATTAATAGTCAGTTTTTTGTACAGTTTATGCTGGTCACAATTATTGTGAGCATCATCGGTATCTTTTTAATGACTTTTGAGAAGATTTCCGTCAGATTCGGTAAGTATTTCCAGAACATGCTGGAAATGCGTTGTTCTTTTTATTTATTTATCTATTTTAGTCCTTACGTGTTTACAATGTAATATTTTACATAGCTTACCCACTCATGATCTTGGACTCTTGTATTATTGCTATTTTTGTGGTTGAAGCAATTTTTAAGATTGTGATTTATGGACAAGACTACTTCAAGCAAGTGTGGAATATCCTCGATATGCTGATTATCATCGTTTTTATGGTGTACGTTGACTTCTGTACAGAATTTTACATTTACTTTGTCCCTATGTACTTCATCATAATTATCATTGTCAAAGACAACAAATCTTAATTTTCCTATAGGGAGGTGACTGTAGATCTTATAACAAAAACGTTGGCCCTTAGTACTGACATCAGCTCGAATATTAGTTTCAAATTTCTAAAATCTCTTCGGGCTCTCCGGCTTCTTCGAATCATAAAGTAATGTACACATTGGCTATTCCGCCGTGTCAATACTGTGAATTTTATTTGTCTAAAGTCTAAATATTTAAACACTTGTCTTTCATAATATATCATGAACCAGATTCCTACCGAATTTACAAGTGGTTGTGGCTACAGTATTTCAATCTATGTTGTCCATGGGATCCATTGCTGTACTTATGGTCTTATTTATCTGTACGTGTACATGCATATCTTTTTAACTTTTTTCAGAATGCTGAGACTGCAGACTGTCGTGTAAAAGATATTTACCTACGATACACTGCGTTATTATAAATACAAAATGATTTTTGAAATCTAAAATCTAATCGTTAGTTTGATCTTTCTCATTGCAGTTGTTTTTGCGGTTATGGGTAGAGGGCTGTTTTTCGAAGACTCTCCAATACATTTCGGATCAATTTTATTAGCTTTCGTAACCCTTTTTCAACTCCTAACACTGGATGACTGGTTCGAATTGCTTGATGATGTCAGTAATAAAGACCAATCTGGCAATGGAAGTAAAAGCTTGCAGTATTGGGTCATGTTCGTGTACCTCTTTTGCTACATTGTTATTGAGTACTTTGTCTTCCTTAAGTAAGTCAAGTATTTACCTGAAAGAGGTCATTTTACTAGTGAGAATTGTCAAATCAGTCGGGTACATTGCTTGTAGTTTGTTCGTTGCTGTCCTAGTGGACAATTTCCAGCTAACTCTGGCTGATGCTGAGGTCAAGAAGAAGAAAGAGGCCATGTTGTTCCTGGAACAACAGCATAAGTTTGATGATATGAAGAACTCGGAGCATGAAACTAGCATTGATCTGGATGGTACGCAATTACATTGTTTTGACTTTGCATTTCTACAACTCAGCATTTGATCAGAAATTATTAAAATTTGATTCTAACTTTGAACGATACAGAGGAATATACTAAATCTAATCTGGATGTAATGAACCCCGATAAATTAGAACTCAACATCGAGGATTATTTCCCTGTTACTCAAGGATCTAAGTAATTTTACTGTATACCGTCTGTTTTTATTTTTGTTTAGAATCCAAATTTTTAAATTCTATGCATGTGAACTTAGGGATGCTGAGCTACTGACAAATGTTTTTAAGGACCTAAATTCCCTTGACTTCCAACGGTTCATGTGGAAGCGGAGGGTCACTCTGTTGAACATGGTCATCGACCAAGCTCTGACTGCCCAAGTAGTTTTTTTCATTTTAAAGCATGAACTTCGTAGATTGAATCGTTCCTTAATAATTTCTCATTAACAAATCCATAACTTCGAATCGAAAAATAATTTTGGGATAATTAAGGGATAATTTTGTTGGGAATAATTTCAGAGAAATACGTGGACCGTGCATGATTCTGAGAACCTCTCTTCGAAAAAGAAACCGGCAACATAAAATACGAGAAGTAGAAGCTATAAATCATTCTGAACAAATATCCTTTCACACTATTACATGATTATTACCCACACACGTGCATAATAAACATTACAATTAGTGATGTGTATATCGCGTTACCACCATCATTTGAAACTAATATGACTATAGTTCATCAAGATGTTGGTCACCACGTCCCTGAACTTCAACCCCATTTAATAATACTTTCGGGTCGGCTAGGTCTACACTGTTCAATATTTACAGGAGGAATCAGAAGATTGAAGCAAATCAACAATCTTTTTCTTTAAATATACTTTTACATAACTTTTCAGCAGATAATTTTTATTAACCTTCTGGACATGCAACTTCATAATTTGAAACAATTACACAACACATCACACTAAATTATTACGATCAGAGAGTACATGACTTTCAGAACAGGGTATTTAAAAATAAATATTTATCCAGATGATTTTCCAGTAATCCAGTTTAAAATTCCTATTCTATCTAGGCCTGAATAAACAAACAGATAAGGGAAGCTTATGATAAATGATCCCAAATAAACCTAGTCATCCGAATTCTATGCGTTAGCTTATCCTCATCCGACATTTCTAAATTCCTAGCAATCGGTTCTTCAAATCCAAACTCTCCTAAAGATAATGGTGAAGAATCGCTATCTTCCGTAGTTGCCCACGCATCATCCGAATTCGAGACATCATCATCGGCTTCAGGCATCCTTCAATTTGTCTAGGAATTTTGTTCATTGCAATGTGTTGCGGTTTCTGGAAAGGGAAATCAGTCACCTGTAACGCAATGACGTCTTGAGATTCCCGTGAAAGCGAATCAGACAGCGGTACCAGTGCGATGTCTTGATATTCCTGTGAAGGCAAATCAGACAGCGGTAATAGTACGGTATCTTCAGAGCATTGTGATTTTTGTGATCCCTGAGTAGTCTTTACGTATGCACATGTTTTTCTGTGTATGCATAAGTACCTTTAAGTATGAATGTATGCAAATAGGTTTGAATTTAAGTGAATTCTTGAAACATTGACTTCAGTAAAAAAAATATGTATTTCTAGATTATTAGACTAAAGTATCAGTTTTATTCTAGTTTTAAACTGATGAGATCAAGTTGGTAAAATTTGACCGGTGACTCAGTGAGGGTAAATATGCGAGTATATTATATATTAATTTAAATACGTAAATGTAAAGAGAGCATTCTAATTTTGCATTTATTGGAAACCTTAGCTAGTGGATTAAGCCTATGGAAATTGGGATGGGATTCACGAGCTGTTTGTCATATTTCTTGTTAATCCTTATATTTATTGCAGTTGAAATCTGCAGATCTTATAGGTGGGGCTTTTGTTTTGTTTGACGAGATGCAAAAATGATTTTATAAATCAAATAACTCTGTATTATAGTTCTGGCTCTTAGAAAAAACGCCCGTGCGAAGCCCTGCCTGGTGGCATATGATCGCAAGGGTGTTCACTCTAACAGCCAAAGTGATAATAACTGATCCGATTTTTATAATCTATCTGTAGCGAAAAAGATTCATTAGTATGTATGGGAGAATCAGTGTTGGTTACTTCTGGCACAATTAAGCTGAAGATAGGGATTTTTTGACAGTGAAGTTGCTGACTGAAATGTTTAAATGAATGAAGCAGAGACAACTATAATAAATTCCCGTGCTCAGCAGAATTCTTTCAATAACACTATCGCAGTAAATATAAATGGATCCCATAAAATCCCTTCATTTGATTTTGGTTTTTTGAATAAGTGAAATGATGATTGTATTTTTTTACACTTTTTTGATCTTATAAAATGCTTGAATTGTGAATAACATTACCAACCAAAAACTAATGCTATTTCAACTGACGAGTGGGAGCGGCATGTCAAGCTGAGAATTAATCCATCTTATCCAATTCATTCGTTTAGCTCTGTGGTTTTGTAAAGAGAACAGATCTGGCAATAAGTTATTAAGATTGGTGTTTAGTAGGCAGAAGTTGATAAAAAATTATTAATGAGACAAATTCAATCTACTGTCAACTCTGTTAGAAAATAGGATTCCGTATTCGATCCAAATACTTTGAGTTGTCGAGAGCATATTAAAATATAAACGTTTACCAGAGGTATGAAGATGTCATTAATGCCACACCGGAAAATATATATGTTTATGTTTACAGATTTTAAAAGACTGTTATTTGTAATAGCCTGAATTTCAAATTAAGAAAAATTATATTTCTGGATCTGGTTGACGATTGCATCCATACACGCAACGCTGCGTCTTATTCGGCTCATTTATGAGGGCAATAAACCCTAAGGGTCATTTTCATAAAGAACAAAATGTAAGTAGGGGATCAAAATAAATAGTAAAAACGATGTTTAGATGTATGAGAAAATAAAATGTTGAGAATATTTTATGATTCTCTATTGATGCAATATCGTATTTTGAATCCCGTTATCTTATGAAACTTATGCAACCTTGCCTAAGTAATCTGTAGGTTGGGTTTTTCTTAGACCGATTTTTGACAACGCGTCCTGAATAAAATCTATCAACTTGCTCGATCTTATGTACAGACTTTTATTTATATTTTTATGACTTCTTGAAAAGTCTATTGAGGGTGAATGGTTCGATTTTAAGTTACGCAAGACGTAAAAATCAAAAGTTTATCAATGTAATATGATATTTTAATGCGAACTTTGAACTTTGATATAACATCGTCTCTTGAAGATTTATATTTCACATGCATTAAATTGAATTTCTATGTATCTATGCAGATATAATTAATTCTTTATGTTTGGTAACAAGCACTTAGAAATAGGATGAATTAGTATGGTTAGACAGATTCTGTATTAGTAGTATTAGTATTCTACATAGTAAGTATAGATTGATAATTAATGCCTGGTATATTTTACAATTGAAACGGGTAGACAGACATAAGATGAACCAAAGTAACATGCAAGATAGACTAAATTGATGATCGCTGGGACAAAAATTACTTTCCCAGACGGACACAAAGAAACATTTGAGAAACGTTTGAAGCTTTTTAAACTTATTATTAAAAAAGTCCACCGCTTCACTGCATATCTGATGTCACTTACTAGTCATAATAATTACGAGAAATTCAATATGTGGCTGTATAAAAAATCTCAGTAATGGTAATGCTATTATATGTACAAAAAAGTTCTGTTCTGACTTGCAACAGTTTCTCAAAATTGCTTTATTCTCTATCGGGTCGCTTGCTTACTATTAAAACTGGAGAGAACGTTGGTAAAATATTTCTTTTTAAAACTGAGCTTCTGATTTTTCTTTTAGTAACTTATGACTTTAAAAAGTTTATGTCTTGGAGTCTAAGACCAATAGTTTAAATGAGGGCTTACGATTTACTAAATACGGATAATTGCAGAAGACATGATGTTCATCCTGACTTAAAAAATCCTACCCTTAGGTCCAAGGGGAACTGCATCGATCCTTCAAGTTCAATAAAACAGGTTTCTCAATGATACTTTTATCTGACTTTAATCTACCTAAAGAGTCCACTGCCTTACAACTGGAAGAAAATAGAGGGACAGGGAGAAGAAGTTTCTTCTTCATAGGTTTCATCAACATAAACAACAAAAAATCCCAAATCACCTAAATATGCCGTAAGATTATTATACTGACGATATCCCATGCTTAAATATAGCCCTCAAGTCCCCTTCAAATACTTCCAAATCCAATCCCTGCTGTGTTGACCAGTAGCAATTTAAGGATTGAAAAGAACACACATTTCTACACCCTATCATAACAAAATCCCCCTCCCTTGCCATTGAAGAAGTTGTTTGGGACTTGCTTCTACATAAAGCGCATTCACAACTGCTACTGCATTTTTGATGCATGCATGCAATAGGTCATAGATCATTTACACCCTAAATCCAGTAAAAGTCTGGACAAAGCGGATGTCTCTTCCAGTCGTGTTTGTAAATTCAGACTAGGTTACTAAAACCTTAATAAAGACAGCTACGTGAATAACTAATGAATTTCTCATTGTATTAGTGTGAGAAAATAGTAACTACCGACTCCTGTCTCCCATGCGTACTTAAATTTTATTGAAATCTTCACACTTCACACACTCTGTTCATCCAAAACGTTTCTCCAGTGCAGAGAGCAGACCCGAAAAAAGAGCACACAGTTATAAATAGGCTTCAAGCATATATGTAGCAGCAGAAATATGCAATAGCAAAATTAGGTTGTGGGAGTCGAGTGAGTCTCTCTACTTTGTTCACAGTGGTTTCATCTTAATCCTTGGACACATATTGTGCTAACATGTGGTTGACTCAATTTTCCAGTACATTTTTAGTACATGCTCAGTTGGAACAGAAATAAATTGTTATAAAGGTATGGAGATATACTTTTAAATAACTGTTTTAATATGAATTATTAAGTTGGTAAACACAATCATCGCAAAAATAAACTTGAAATCCGCGTGTTTTTGTTCCACATTAGCAATCGGAATATTTGCTCCGCTTTGTTTACAGAAGACAAGGACCCCCAATCTGAGTATAAGGATTCATATAAGTTACATTGTGGAATGTACATTTATTAATCTCAGGAAATTGGAAAATTTAAAGTTTTGGTAAATCTTAAATAAATGATCGAATATCGGCAATTTTGATTTGGAATTTTTTGATCAGAAAATGTTACATAAAAACATTAAAAGGAGATAGGGGTTTGATTTTCATAATGTAATCAGCAGATCATTTGAAAAGGATTTCGGAATTTCAGTCATTTCAGAGATCACTCTTAATCACAAATAAGTTAACTTTAAGTAAAAAACCCTTGCATGCATTAATTTACTTTCGTAGCTCGCATATAAAACAAAATTAGCCATTGATTCTGTTGAATTTTTCCAAAATATGAAATAAAACCTATTGTTGTGGCAGAAATGGTATTTAGAGGGTATTTAAGTTTAATATGTTGATTGTTGTAGAGTTTGACCCAAGACAGACGGAAGTTCAAACTTTCCGTTTAGGGTAAATGTGCCTGTCTTATTGTCTAACATCAACCTTCTTTGAAGTGAAGTGTATGAACACTTGATGTTAGTTGTAAGTTAGTATAGTTACACGTATGAAGACAAAGACTTTCAGTAATAGTAATGACCCATGAACGGTCACCTTGACGAGTGTTACTTAATACTTTGATCTTTGTACCCCAAGCAGGAAATGTCTGATGACAAAGCATGCATCATCTCAACTCCTATAAAAAGGAGCAGATCCCTGCATGAAAGAACCCACTCCTAATTTGACCGACCCTTCGAGAACACAGTTCATTTTTGACCGACCCTTCGAGAAGACTTTTGACATTTGATTGTAGTTATTCGTTGATTGTATTTAAGTGAGTTTGTATTGAACTTTTTCCTATATTCAGGATGAAAATAATAAGTTCTGAAAACCCCCTAGGGTAAAACCCCCACTAGCCTTAGATCATGTTCTGAAAATCGACCCGTACTTCAAATTCCCATTTACTTTTAAACAAAGATCAAGTCTGCAAATTTCGATGCTTTTGCATTCTGGGAAAAATCAAATGGAATTTTCCACAGGGCAGGGTCGAGGGTCCCACGGGTCAATACTTTCACAGTTAACCAATTTACGTAATCGATTTCTGTTTTTGACCAGAATGGATATTTACGAATGCTCAAAATTCTAAGTCAACCATGTCTAGAGTTATCTTAGTGATGGACGGACGGACGGACATACAAAGTCATAACTCAAATGGTAGAGCCATAGTGGCCATATCATATGCTAAATGCATTGTATTTAGTATATAATTCTATGGCTAAATGAATTGGTGCGAATAAACACACTAGCAGATTTTCTTTGTTAGCTATGTAGAATAAGTACGAAGTTCAATGCTAACTGGTGTGAACCTTTTTGGAACGTTGCTGCAGAGAAGCTGCAACAGTTGGTAAGCGTGATCCAATAAAACAAAAAAATCCGTATAAAATAGGTTTTACGTAGAACTAGTCGTCTAGTCCAGTGTAACACTTGCTACCGAACACAACTAAATAGTTGTAAACTCCACTTGCCAATATAATTTGTAACAATGGTTCTGAATCACACACAGATCGAGATCTTGGTTTGCAGACCCTTCAGCACACGTTCATCCGGATTGGGACTTTATGGAATTCCTGCCGTGTAGAAAATTATTTACAAATCTATCGCTACGATAGTGAAAACGTTTCATATCTAGACAGTCCTGCCTGATTCTCCAGAGTTCACGAAGGTCTATAAAAACTGTGGCGGACGGATTCTGAATTCAATTTCAAAACTTCAGGCGTAATCATGTCGATAATTGTAAGCAAATAATAATAACAGGAGCAATGGTATCTCCGCTCATTTCTTATACTACGTGGGAATGTGGGAACCTTGCCCCATTTCCCATAAACTAACAAAACTAACATTCACATATCCAAGTAGTAGTTCTATTTTTAAAATTACTATTCAAATTTTCTAAAAAATTATTATTTCTAAGCGATGCTTGAATACAATACACTGTTTTAATGGGCAGAATTTTCTCAAATAAAAATCAACTCTGAATAAAAGTCCCCTATGGCTGTGCCGTAAAGTCGGAAGTCAGAAATGAGCCACCTGCCCTTGTTGGTACTTATACTTTCCTACCCTTTTGAGGCCTATTGCTACCATTCCATTGCTACCGTCGCCGTCCCTTTTGTTATCGTTTCCTATGCTAGGCAACCCAACTACTTATTTTATACAGAAATTAGCTTATTGTGCTAGATGAATTTGTATGGGTATGATACATAAAGTAACACTCCATACGAATGCCTTTAAACAGACAAAAGCAAGTCGGGTCCTTATTTTACAAATCGTAATCAATGGTTTTATTTTCAAGTTAGATCATATAGTTCAATGCCTTAGATGTAGCGAATTAGAACTGTTTGTAATACAATCCTATGAACAGACAGGGGTGTCGTAGAATCAATCGAGCCTTTTGTATTGAAGTATCTAAAAGTGCATTGCATTTCATTATCCGTGACGCTTTTATCTCCACTTCACAATGACTTAAATGCAACCTTACAGAGACATTGAGACAAAGGGGATCAGAGATCAAGCTTCTATGCTGTCAAGGATAGTAGAACTTCTTGTATTTAATGGTGGATTGTAATTAAACATCGAACTTCTAACTTAATTAGCCATTTCTTAACTCTAATGATAATGTGCTATCTTGCTATTCTGAAATTATTTTTATAATGCTTTATTTTAGTTTTGAAAAAATATTTCTACTTTCTTATAAATGACTTCTTGGGATTTGACTAAAGTTTCAGTAAGTAATTGTGATTTTATTTTCAGATGCAAAAACTCGTAATGATACATCCAGGAGTTTATGCAGGGGCTAGGGAAAGGAAGTTACAGAAATCTCGTCACTCAAAGTTCTCCATGAAATCGAATACAAAAACATTCAACTGTCAATTTGATTTCGGGACTCCCAGTGATGTCCACATGTTTTGGGAAAGTTACAATGAAAAGCGCAGTATAGTTCGTCTGAGTGTAAAACTGGTTGGAAATACTACTGTCCCCGACTTGCAAGAATATTCAAAATCCGTCACAGAAGTACAATTTTCTGGTCACATCTGCTCCATAAGAACTGCTTTGAAAATGGTTGCTCAACTTCAAGCATGCGAAAGCGTTGAGTTTTTCATCGGAGATCCAGAGCAGTTACCGTTCCTAGAGAAAGAAACGGACCGTGAGGTGGATCTCAAACCAAATCCTGCAGTCACCTCTCTGCTTATAAAGATGACCCATCCTGACGAGTCCCAAAAAAATAGGGATTTCCTAGAGCTTCTTCAATACCAATTAAAATCCTTATTTACCAATGCTGTCAACACATTCCCAAATCTTAAAAAATTAAATCTGGACCTCCCTGGAACTGGGTTCAATTTTGATCTCACCGAAAAACATCTTCGAGGGTGGATTAATCTAAAACACATGTGTGTTGCAGAGATTCGAAACTGTAAGGTTGTGATCGCTATTAAGCCCCAACAAGAAAATTTCACTAAAGCGGGGCAGCCGACTGAATTGCGAGCTTCAGAAGATGGGAACAAACAAAATTCTGGAACTCAGAAACCCACACAAGATAATCTTGGAAATAGGGGGGAAAGCAGGAAGAGAAAATCTTCAGAGTCTGGCCCCCAAAAACTTCATACAAATGAAGCCTATCTCTCAAAGCAAGGACAGGACCTTGAATGTAAGGACCCTAAAATTCGGACGTCGGACTATGCAGATCATCACTCAAAACTTGACCAGAGACACGAAAGTCCTGAATCAAAAAATTATAAGAGTTGTTCGGACGACTATCCACAGAAGAGACATGATAATATCAATCCCGGTGTTTTTGGTAAACCCACTGAATTTGATAGTAAAGCAGAATCTAACTCTGACTATCCTTATGAGAAGCCATTTAACTGGCAACCTCCTCAGCATAAAATATTCAGACCAGAAGACAATAATCCATTCGTCTTGGCAGAGCAGAATCATCCAGACGTCAAGGTTATTTTGAAATTGATCTTTTAGTTATTTCATAAATGCTCATATAAGTAATTATTAATGTTATTTTCTTGTACAGCCCTTCCAACTTAATCCTGTCAAAACTGAAACACCGCATTATGGAGCATACTTTGGTGGAGGACAAACAAACGTACCAAACTGGAATGTCAATAGACAGTATGAAAGAAACCACGACTGGCATAATTGTCCTGAAGGTGACTTCCGTCCTCAGCCGTTTCTTAAGAATATGATGAATCATCAGAACTTGGGGGGTCCAAGGAACCTAATTCCACAGGAGAGAGCTTATGACACTCATATCGACAAGAATTATCATCATGACCCATCATGCAATGATAATAGCATGGTACGTTTTACAGATCTTATTTAGAACCCCATGTTCGAACGTTCCAACTTGATTTGAGTTAATTAATTATTGTTTCTAATAAGGTGTCAACTGACGAAGATGAAGATTCTTCTTCTACTGCAGTCCCTCTAAAAGTACCCCCACAAGAATTTCAGAGTCAGTTTGACCGACGAAGACCAGCAGATGATTCTTCTCAACATTCTACTGTTTCGACTCTTGTTGATGCTCCGTTACCATCGTCTGGACCACCTCGTTTGGATTTATTGTTTTATCAGATGAATGGTTTTAGATGAATATTATCGAAATGGATGAGGTCCTAAATTGTTTGTCTCCTTCATATTCTTAGTAATCTTTCTATGCATAGTGTGTAAGTATGCAATTTTAGAATTTCGTAAAGATTTTTATCAATTTAATTAGACACAGTTTTATAGTTGAACACTTGAACAAAAATTAGATTTGAATTTTATAGTCTCGAGTTCAAAAATATGTAATTAAGAGCCGCTAAAGTTTTATGCTTCAATAGAGTAGATCAGTTAATATCATATAGAATTATATACTAACTACAAGTTAATGTACATGTATTGCATCGTTAAAATATTTAAAAAAATACGTCTTGTGTATACATACATTCAATAATCTACATATGTGAATTAATTCATAGCATTGCTTTGAATTCATGATTTCAATAAAAGATTTGAAATTTCGTAATCAAAATTTAAGCGTACAGAGAAACTTTATAGGGGTTTTAATAACATCTCATAATCAATGTAAATTAATCTTATCTTTCAAGCCTGTTTTATAGTCCAAATTTCTGTTTTAATTACTAATCACTTTCGAGTTTGGTTTCTTGTCTCCATCACTACAACTTCAATTGAGAATCACGCGGATTTTACTTTCCATTTAGTTTAGCTTTGCTTTTACTTTCTCTTCATAATAAATTTAAAATACTATAAAAGTGAATACTTAATTTCCAATTTTCTCTTTCAATTCCATTCATCGAATGACTTTGATGAATATACAGGGTGTCCCAGGCCATTGTTCGAGTCTTTAAAAATCGGTATTTCCAAAACTAATCGAGCGATTTTGATT
>JAQFYM010001729.1:0-29794 GCA_034694785.1 Agrenia bidenticulata | reverse complement strand
GCATATTTGCATGGTGCCACTGGAAGTCATACAAATAATACATGTCTTTCTAGAGCCTAATCTCTACATTTTCCACAATCATACTGTGCATCTAAATACACTGAATGAAAAAGTAAACAATAACCATGATATTAAGATTTTAATTTATAAAACCAAATAGTTAGAGAACTCCGTGAAGTTTTTTGGTTCTAAAATGTGGAATAGTTTACCGAGTGATACAAAGAATTATTATGAAACTACTAATGTCTATATTCGTAAAGCCATTACCGAACCATTAATGGAGACAAGGTGTATATATACTTAGCATTAACACAACATGAATTACAGAATAAGATACTTCATAATATTAGTTTAGATAAATTTTAATTCATGTCCGACTAGTATAAGATGAGGTATTACTACGCTTACAAGTTGACGTGACCAAGCTTCGCTCTACAAAGGATTAGATTAATAAGACAATGTTGCGGAAACAGTGTAATCCAAACAATAGCTGAAAAGAGTTGTCCTAGTCGACTGTCCTATTGGAAACAAAGTTAGGTCATTCAATCCAGCGGTCAGAACCGCAGGACAGAAGCTTGCCATTTTCCTTCGCAAATATTTTCGGTTGTGGGACTCGTTCCACAAAGCCGCTTCAAGTGTCCACATATCCAGTACTTTAGTAGACATTTCCTCAACCTCAGTTATTAATGGTAAGAACTTGTTTGATATTATGGGGCATAAAATTGCGAAGGTTAGGAAAAAGATGAAGAATGCCGTGGGGATGAATGCATGCATTTTAATAGTAGCAAAGTTCATTAAGACGTCTAATGCGAAAATAAAAAATAGAAGCATGGACACCCCGAACGATTCGATTTTCCGAGCATACAGCATATTCAGTTTCAGCCTTTGGTACATAGTATACAAGATCAGCGTTTTTGCTACCCCAAGTTGATGATTTTCGAAACTTTGGAGAAGTCTCAAGTAATCCTGATAGTTTGACATTCGCATAAATCCGTACAAAAGTCCAAAACAAAACATTCTGGATCCCTCAAAACAACAAAAGCAAATCATGAAAGCTCTAACCATGAAAACCAGTGTGGCTACAAATACGTCATCCAATATTCCAGGGGAGAGAAACATTTTGAAAAAAATATATGGTGGATCTAGTTTAGTTAGAGCTAAACACAAGGAGAAAACAAAGGGACAGAAAGTGTACTGCAAAACTACCACTTTGAGGACCCAGGGTTGTATTTTTCGACCGACTGTTCCACTGGATTTTTTCCTGTTCTTCGATGCTGCAATAGTTTCAGAAACATTAAAAAGAATTAAATATATTTGAACATTAGTGTGTAATAGTCACTGTAGAAAGAAATGACGAGACTTACTCATTTCTCTGAGCACTTGAATCTGGTTAGTTAAATCATTGGCAACGGCCACTAATTCTGATCCAGAAGCTAAGATACCAAAAGTGACTGAGAGGCCAAATAACCCCAAAATGAATATAAACCCCAGAATAAAGCCTTCGAGAAATGAGAGGTGGACGTAGACGTCCACAGAGCCCATCTCCGCACAAAGCGGAATACTCGTCATTACGACACAAAGGGACATTGCAGTGAAGGATGCAATATACCAAATGACGAGGTGACGCTGACTCCCAACTTTGTGCATTATTTTCAAAGAGGAATGAAAGTAGAGTGGAAATTCCCAAAGGTAAAAGTAGGCTTTCCTGTAAGCTGGAACGATCAACCAGACCATGTCAGATAACATGGTTAGTGGTTATCGCAAAAATTTGTGATTCGTACTCTTGAAAATAGTAAGAAGAAGTTCCAATTTTTCGTTGGTACGAGTTGGACTGACCATGAGGGTATGAGAGCTAGGTAAGGAAATAGGGCGAATGAATGATTGAGCAAAACTTGGGAAGTCCTTTGGGTTAGAAGGATTTTAGTTTACCCAGGAAGTTAAAATCCAATTGAGTTTAAAATTTCATGAGGAAAAGAATTATAAATTTCAATTTAAAGTTTCAGTGGAAATATTTTTTGTCGCATTGCCGAATGCGAATAGGAGAATGGGAATACATAAAGTATTTTTATATTAAAATACTAGTGATCTTAACAGCATTTGAGGCATTTTGATTTTCAATCTGATGAAGTGAGGATGGTTTTGAAGTTCTTTGAAACAATTATATGCTAAGAATTCTCTGGAGCAAATCAATAAGTGTGATCAGTGAATTTTATTAACAGTATTCAACAACAGTGTATACAGATTTGAGTTTAACTCTCGTCCACACGATCCGGCTTTTACTGTGTCCCCTCTTGAAAAACGTTCCCCTTAAGATTTTCAAGATTTTATTTTGAAATTAAAATCGAATACTGTTTTTCTTGATGTTAATTTGAAAAATGTTTGTCTGGTTGTGACAACAAAATGCATCCCATTGTACGATTTTGATAGGTACTCTAAAAGTTCAATTTAGTTTTGTTCCTTAATTCAACATCTTCATTAAATTTAACAATTTATGAGATAACCAATACGTTTTCCCATCTTAACCACTAAATATTGCTTTTAAGTATATTTGCGGGTTTGAATTAATTAATGAGGACTGATTCGGGCGTGCACGTTGCTTAAAAATTTAATAAAAGTTTGATTAGCTTTCAAGGAGAAACATTTTAAACAAACTTTTTTTTATCAAAATCGGTCGTAGGGATCGATCGTTAGAGACTTTTAAAGACCTGGACAAATCATAAGAACACCCTGTACAACAAGTCAGAACCAGATTGGCCATGGCGGAGCTTGTTTTTTTTAGGAGGACCTAAAGGAAACTCTTGGCCATGGCGGAGCTTGTTTTCGCGATTCGTATGTCAACAGCTTACACCACTCGAGGTCTCTTCGATTTTATGAAATAACACTGACATTAGAATAATTTATACATTGAAGTAAACACATACATGTTGTTTTGAAACTGTGTTCAAAACGCATACGCCTCAGCAAAAACTTTCCGTCCTTCTTCCCTTGTCATTGGTAATTAAATTTTTGAAGGATTCAATCATGGGCGAACAAAAGATTTGAATATTGAAAGGCGTACAAAAATTGACCTTAAACATGAGGTTCAGATGTTATGAAGAGCTTATTCAGTAAAGCCATGCAAATCTGAATTTAATATCTGGAAGATTTTAAACAGTTTTCAAATTCAAGAAACCACATGTGAGAGTTAGACAGGCTATTATGTTCAGAATATTAAAATTCATACAATACGCACACATTTGGAATCAATTTAACTTAATACGAAAATATTTGTACAATTCCCCTAAATATCGTATATAAGCTGCTTGAAAAGTAAGCATTCCTTAAATCTTACCAGTGTTTATCCAAATCAAGTTTTGAAAAACTACCGAATAAATATAAACCATTTGAAAACCATCTAACAGGATGAAGACCGTTTGCAACTACAATATCGCTATAATCGTAGCCACTTTCGTTACCGTAAGATTCAACAAAACTATATAATCAAACTTGTGGTCTACTAAACTGGATAATAATATCAAAATTGTCTTATCCAATAGTTACACACTGTGCAAGGACTTCCAATGCCTCAAAATCCACTCTCACTAGATTCACTGACTGGAGCGCTGGATCAAGTATTGAATGGAGTTTTAGGTAGACCTCCTTTAACTAATACTGCCGATGGTTCCGATGGTGCCGAGAACAACGGAGGATCCCAAGGGGGTCAGTGAGACTTTGTTTCGATAACCAAAAATATATTTTATGGGATTATAATGTTATTTTATTGAATCCAAGGATCCCATCTCCAAAACCTTCTCAATGGTATCGTTGGTGGTCGAATTGTCAATGGATTACAGAGTTTCAATGAATATCCTTCTACAAATGTTGCTACTACCATTTCTGAAACGCTTTGAACGCTGATATAACTTCGAAGTTTATCAACTCAATTAATACGTCAATGGCTTAAAATAAAATAGGGCTCATTCATTTGGCCCCATACCTATTTATATTATATATTCTCGTAAATATATTAATTTCGAAAATTAGCAATTCAGATTCATAACCAGATGTTCCATAGCCCACTGAAATTCTAATGTAGCATTTCCATTTCTATTCAACAGCAAACTAAGTTCGCTTTACGCATATTAATTCCTAACTCTGCTTGGCAAAACAAACATGAAATGATGTACCAATTCCGAATTCTTACAAATGTTTCCGTGACTGGCGAGATGAGTTGCATAACGAAAGCCAAGGGGGTTACTTTTTAAACTATAACACGTGCGAAGAGATCATCCTTGTTCGGTGAGAGATTGGATTTGTTTATTATGAATTCATTTTATGATCATTGCGGGAAAGTGTATGGATTTTCATTTAAGGTTTCGGTCATATACGAGAGCCCACTCTTTAAATATTTGTGATATCTCTTTCCTTATTTAAGAGCTTCACAAGGGAGGCAGCAGTTGGAGCAATCATAATTTCACTTCTAATGTTTACAGACGCCCGATTCAAATTCGCGTGTCGTAATTCTTGAACCTATTTAGAACTGGAGATCATTACAATACCCCAAGAAGCCACGTTTAGTATTTTGAAATGTTAGTTTATTTTCAGCTTTTTAATGTGCCTCGATTGATTTCCTAGAGGAGGTAATGACAGGGAAGCAGAGTTGATTCATGAATTGAGTGATCATTGATCTTCAGGGAATTTATGAATGATGAGTACTCTGTATACGAATGTGTTTGCATTCGATGTACTGGGGTGTGATTTTTCCATGTTAAATCATTATTTCTGGCGTTTCCTCATCATCGTCGAAAAGTGGTGGATTTTCAAAGTGGTAGATTTGACGCTGTAGTCATCAAAATATGCCAAGATTTAGTAAAGCTTACTCCAATTTGAATATTTTAGAATAGCACTGTCTGTACTATGATTAGCAAATTCTTACCACCAACGCATCATTAAGTTTCTGAGTGAACTGAATCTCAGGTTCATGCAATTGAGTCTTGATCCTTTCAAACAGTTCAACCCTATTTTCCAATTCCTTGTAGTCCGATAAAGCGTTGTTGTATTCTTCTTCAGCGATGGAAACCTGATTCTCAGCTTCATCTACCTTCCCTTGCAAAACTTGGACTTCGGGGTCCACCTTGTCAGGCTCAGACAACTTGTTTTCTTCCACGAGTGACACGTCCAAAACTTTCCTATATGAATCCAACGTCTGGTTCAATTCACCTCGAACCCTGTCAAGTAAGTAGGCTCTAGATGGACTGTTAATGGACACTTGTCGAGCCAACTCATCTGAATTTTACAATAATTTTGTTACAAGTACTCTTTAGAGTAATAACGATGAATATCGGTATTTTTTTACCAAAAAGTTCCATATGTAATGCGAATCGGACAGGACAGAATCCAGTGCTGGACTGACTCTGCCTGTACTTCAATTGATTCTCAAGATGGTCGTTAATAGCCTTAAGTTCTTCACGTGTAACTTGGTCCGTGGAAACCTTCTGTCTGTACCGAACTCCCTTCTCCACCCAATATTTCGTTGGGAATAAGATGTCCATAAAGTCATGCGTGTTCTTCCATGGAACAACGTCCTTGCGTTGGCATCGTTTGTACTCCGCGACGTAGTCAATGAGTCGAGGGTCAGGGATGAATCGTAGGTCCGAAGTTCTAAAAAGCCAGTACTTGGCGATTACAAAATAATTGATTGCTGATATTATTGTGCCATTTTCAAACAACTTGAAATACCCGGAAGCAATAAATTGGCACATGTTGTTGGTAGATATATTTTTAATACCTTCATCCATTCAATGCTTTTCTTCTCGGGTGGATCAGGCTCATTCGGGGCCATGGCTTGGGGATCTTGCCATTTCATGAACGTATGGTCTGATGGAAACGTAGACATTATTTTAGTTAGATTATTCTTTGACTCTCTATAAAGTTGGATTTTAAAATGAAATTCAGAAATTAAGATTTTTCAAGATAAGCCCTCACATGCTATTGAGGAAATATTGGTTACCCCTAGGAACAATAAAAGAGGGAGTATGGAAGTTATCGAATATGTCCTGGACACACCGACCAGTTGAATTGATATCTTATATCATGAACTAAGAGGTTGGATTCTGAATCGGAATGTTTATCCGTGACAATTTCGGATGGGAAAATAATAACGAGAAACACCCTTGGGTCCCTTGGCCATGAAAGCTTACACCGAAGCAAATACAGGATTACCCTAGACTCCCTACGGATGGGTGGATGTCGATTGTCGATACTCATCTGTTTTGGAAAAACAATTTTGATTAGTTTATTCTCATTGAGCTTGTTTCCACCAATTTATTTATTCCTGACAGTACGTGAGCAGCAAGCAAGTATATTTGGTATTGACTATACCAAAGGAAATACCAACACTACTATATACAAGGACAAAACTCCAGGAAACCCATCAACCCAATAAATAATAATAATAGTAATAATAATAGGAAAATAGGGGACAATCAACAATAGCTGCAGGAAGTTTTGGAACAAGATCCAAGGGGGGACTGAATGATAAGTTTTGAGAAAATGAGATGAGACACGTCATTCTTATTAGATCGTGTGATAAAACCATGATGATGATCATCATCCCCATCATCACCATCGCCGACACTTCGAAACAACATCAATGTGCGTTGAGAGTGTACAGGGTGTTCTGCATAAAGATTAAACTTTTGTTTAAATATTTTATAGGTTGTGGTTGCAGGACCGATTTTAAAATTTAAATATTTAAAAGTAGCTAACCAATCTGTACTATGAAGCTAAATGTGTTGAAAAATACATTTATGTGATGAGAAATGCAAGACTTTTCTAGTCCCACCCTGTACATGTGAAGCAAAAGCCTCAAAAGCGTCAGTGTCAGTAATACAATAATCCACCCGTTCTAAGGTTGGATAAGATGAACCTTCATTGGAACATTGGAAGAGATGATTAAAATGAACGAGGGGTTCTGATACTGTTTTCTGGATGAGATTCTCCTATTCTAGAGCTGAATTTGTAGCTAGTCTCTCCGGGTCTCAAGAGATTTCAATTTCTGATCTAATAAAAATAAATGAGTTGGAGATGAAAAAAATATTCCAAGGGCTGTGTACTGCATTAGATCCTGAAAAATTATGAATTGAATCTTTTTTTAGAAATGTAGATATTACATTGTTATTAGGAGAAGGAGCAGATGCTTCTCACTAGTGAATGTACATTCGAGTGTTTTCAAGTTTTGAAGTGTCGGGTGTTAACTTGAATGAGATGATTATTATTATTTCTACAAGTTATGTATAAGTACATCCATTAGTAGGAACTACTTTTACTTTTATTGTTACAATTACTTGGTAGGATCGTGTAAATGGGGGAGTCTTATGAGGACTTGGGTGGATCTTTGTTAGTATTTTAAAGGATTGAGCTTTAAGTACTTTGATGTGCTGGAATTTTTAGCTCTGGATAAATTTGAAACTCTTGATATGGTTCATATGCACTCCACTTTTTGAATCTTGTTCAGAATCGGAGAAAATAAGGAAGCTGACATTTTACAAAGATTAATGAGACTTCCCCTCTTCCCGAGTCCTTCACACTTCAAGATTGTTTTATTGATAAAAAGTCTCTCATCTTCTCAACAATAATCTCCCTCACTTCGGACGAGTCTTCTACATATGCGGCCCTACAAGGCTCCGACATTTAGCCTTCAGCGTTGAAAGGGTTCCATTCTCGTCAGGATATTTTGTGGTTGGTTTGCAAGTAGTTTTGATGACCCTTTAAATGCTTAAGGGAACAATGTGATGGGTAAAATATCCACCGCAACAATTTAGATAATTTTAGCATGTCTTCAGGCGAATCAAAAACTTTGGCAATTTTAAAAGCACCTTTATGGCATAAAGACTAATTTCAGTCTTCCATAATGGCTGTTGCATTCATAGCTTTGTTGTTTAAGTCTGATAGTGCCATATTTTTAATGGGGATGACTTAACAGTGAAGCCGAAGCTGAAGGAAGAAGAAGTATAATTCAGCGGAATTACAAAAGTTATTCAATAGCAGGTAAAACTTTTGAAACTTAAAAATGAATCTGAAATGATTCATTTTCAAACCTTCCAAAATCAAGGTATTAAATTGATTTCAATTAATTTAATTTAATTCAAAAATAATTTTATCAATTGGGCAATTAGTCTTACCATTAGACATAATTTTTGAAACGTCTTTTAATTCAGGAAACTCCAATTACCAATTCCGCCCCCCCTGAGGTTATCTTAGTTTGAACAGCCTTCATTTAAAGCTCTGACCAATCTAACTAATCATGTCCAACTAATCGAAATTTGAAATAAATGTTCCCATTATAAATAGTTCTTAGAAAATTCTTGTGGAATGCTAATTTCGGATTCCAGAATCTCCAGGAATTCTAAACAACAGATTAGTACGGGTATGTGAAATATAAGGTGTTTAAACAAAGTACGATGAGTTATGTTAAGGCAAGTGTTTACTATTCAATACAGTATTTCATCCATTTAAGGATCTATCAAGACTCATTTTTTCTTCATGATAAATGATAGGTTCGTCCATAGGGAAGATCGTCTCTTTTTCTTCTCCTTCTTAAAGTCAATCTTGGACCCAGTGGGTGTCCAACCGTAAACATGTTATCTCTCGCTCCCAAAGGCGCCTCCCTTCCATATCGATGAGACCTTCTTCAAAGGTGCCATCATTTCAAAGAAGAAAAAAATATCTTCGACATATCAACTCCAAACTTCCTATTATCCTACTCCATGAGCCGTCTTATTGTTAGTAGCACGTTATCTGGCAATGCTGGAGCTTTATTTAGAATGTTACATATTTATCCAATCCAAGCCTTCTTTAAGAACTAGGTTTTTTCATATTTTGTCATTTTTATTAGTTTTAAGAAATCCAGTCTCCTAAAAGAAGCGGCAAGTACCACCGACTACCGAGACTTCTGGATCTCCTGGTATAATTTGCGGTGAGACGAGAGATTTCTTATTAGATTTAATAGCTGTTTTGAAATCAGGATCACCCAAGTCTCTTCTGGCTTTTAAATTACCTTGTGTTTTGAGAAGTGAAATCTATTATTCTTTTACAAATCCCCGTTTATGTCAATTTACGTTCCTTACATCTGGTATTCTGTGTTCATGTCCAGGCTGGTCGGAGAATCTCCAACCTGTTTACACTTTATCGCTTATCTCTCTGAGGTAATAGAATCAACACATTATAGCCCAGATCTTCCCTCCTTGGTTTTTTCTCAATCTAGAGTAAACAGATGGTGGGGGTTTGGGGATGGAATTGAAATTCAATCAATCCAGCTTATCCCGTCATCATCCTTTTGAGTGAGAAGGTGGTAGGTTGAGAGCTAATCTTCAGTACACTTTCTCAGTGTTTGTTGTCTTATATTTTCCCAGACTGAGGAGCATACACAGAGAATACATTGCGTGACTCAGATATGAGCTCCTTATTGTTAAGCTGGAGAAGGGCCGAAAGTGAACCTCTGAGAAATTATGACTGACTTGAAAGGAAATAAACTAAAGGGGACCCAAAGCCGATGCCAAGCCTCTGTTGATTGATGGAAAGATAACCAAGTGAAGACAACGTGGCTTTTTGTGATCACGAAAAGGATCAGCCAAGGAATGAAAAATCGTTTTATGACCCCGCACCCTTAAATGTGGGCTAACACAATGAATTAACTTCTTATAAGCGTATTCTCTCCAACTTAACTTTTGACCTTATATTACATTTTTAAACCTGTGAAACAAGTAAATTATTCTGGAAGCATACAAAAATAGTTTCAAAATTTTAATTTGCACACACTATCATATCTATCCGCTTTTCAAACTATAAATACACAACAATAGCAATCCTAATCACATTTAAAATTAATTTCATTATCGTTTTAAAACAAACGTGGTAGGTCTGAGAGCTTTTACTCGTCCATTAGAACTAGTGGGCTAGTTATTCTTGGACAACTTTTGAATACAGATGTTGGTAACAATGCACACTTGTGCCTGATCAATAGGACACATTTATTTGGGTTGGGTTTATCGATGGGAATTGAATTTAATTATTGAGAGTAGTCAGAAGCGGAATATCCTCCGTTGTAGCCACTGCTACTTCCAGAATAAGATGAGCTCGGGTCCTGGTACCCACTCTGGTCTTGGTAACTATAACTTGGGTAAGTCTCTTGTTGAGCTTGTCCATACTGTTGGTAATCAGATGCTGGGTAGTACCCACTGCTCCCTTGACTGTAGTAATTTCCTCCACCTCCTCCGTAATATCCCTCATTTCCATGTCCATATCCACCTCCGCCGTGACCTTTCTGTTGGTGTTTTTTCCAAAGTCCTGCAGCTCCAACTGCCAGAGCTCCAGCTCCGACAGCTCCAACTCCGAGGATTAGCTTCTTGGTCAGAATAGGCTTTAAGGCCCCCTTATCGAAAAAGGCTTCGAAATATTTATTCCCGAGAAATCTATTGGCTACTGTAAAATTAAAAATTAAAAACAATTAAATTTAATCCAGTATTTATTTAAAACCAGGGTCAGGGCTTTGTTACTACTAGGTATATTGACAGTAAATATTCTTTTACCGTGATTTCCATGCTCTCCAAATAGAGGTCCAATTTGATATTCTCCATCCGGTATAACACACAGAGTTGATCCGATGAGAACAAGGAAAAAGTATGCCGAGTAAAGCTTAGAGACCATTTTGTACTGCTTAATTGAAATAAATAGCTACGTTGATTGAACTAATATTCGCCAAGAGCTGAAAGAGGTGAATGAGCTAAAAGATGCTGAGTAGAAAATATTTATACAAAAAGGATAATCCTTCTAGGATGTAGAATCCAGGTGGACCAAGCTCACCATCCCGTCATCCAAGCCTTACAAGTTGTAATAAAAAAGGACATAAAGATTCATTTAAAATGTGCCAAGATTCCCCAAGAACTTTTACTTTCGGAAAGGCCAGAGTGGATTATTGCACAAACTGGGGCAGCCCGAAGATAGGAGCAGTAACAACCTCTCTTTTTATTACAAGAGATGCACGAGTTGGCTTACAAACGTCCAAGATAACATTGACATAATCTTGTTGTGTACAAGTTCCGTTTCCGCAAACAAATCCATCCCTACCTGATTATGCACAACATGACGATGGCATATGGGATGAGTCACCCACTTTTGATTTCTATAGCCCTTGGCAGTGGTTGAGCCAAAGAAGCCGTCATGAGAAGCCAAGAGGGTGGGGGTGTGAGCCTTATTATGCAGATCCGTCTTCTTCTTACCTAACCCAATTATTCCTCTACATCAGCTCAATTCAGCTCTGTGCTAGTCTCTCTCCTTTACGGCTTTCGTATGCAGATCCTTGATGAGAATATGTCGTTACAGGCTGTTAGCCCTCCACCCTTTGAACATGTGTGTCCCATAGTGAGAGGACTCAGGAGAATGGTGTTTGAATAACAAATAAGGTGAATGGTGAGTAGGAATCATGTTTATAAATTGCAATTGCAGCTCTAGTCGTGGTTTGCTATTCTGCTTTTTTTGGCCATGCATAAATGCTAAACTTGCTAGGTGAGTCAATCGTGTGTGACGTTCTCGTAAGCATTCATTAAGATGAAGATGAGCATACGTAAGCTTATGTAGGGCAGGAGTTTCCGTCATTTTGGCTGTAGATTTTTGAACTTATTGTATTTGAGTTTAATTTGCAGGCACTTACATAAAAATTCTGTAAAAGTTAAGGACAAGTTGCACGGAATGATTGAAAGGTTATAAGTTTAAAACACCTCTCGAGATTTACATGTTAATTGGGAGTCGTTAAAAGTGACACTCATGCAAGATGTTTAATCACCTAATCCATGTTATTTGGTTTGTTGGAATTGGTTGGACGTTAAGTGATTAAGAGGGATAGAAAGGGTAACAAAAAATCAGCAACCTCTAATAATCGCCAATGTCATGTTGGTTTTGGTATGTGTAAGTAAATGTTAAATTAAAAAAACTAACCCTTGTGAAGTTTTTTTCTCTAAAAAAAGACATAAGAAAGACTAACGAGCACTGTCAATTTATAGTGTGTTGTTGTTTATTACTCGTTCCAACAAAAGAATGAGGATGATGATCATCATGTTGATCATTGCAAGGAACGTCAAAAGGCCAAATGTACGGCATTGTTTATTAACATAGGACTGCAGGAGCAGGTCTCCAGGCTCGGGATAACAAATACGAAATGACAGAGAGGAGTCATTAAAATTAACCCAAGTGATGATTACACCTATCCTTCTCAAATGGCCATTAAAAGGAGTTTGATTTATGGCCAGGCGTGGAACCATTATTGAAAAACGCTCTTACAATTTACAACAAAGGTCCAGCAATTCCAGCCATTCTCTTCAACTTGAAAACTGCTACACAAGTACAATAGATACAGAGAGTAACCCTGGGTCATGCCATCCCATTCGAAATCTGGAAATCTTGAACCACCTACAACGATCATCCAAAAGTTCCAACCTCCAATCCTTTTTGGAAATGTTCTTGGAAAAGGACCGACGGCAGACCTAGAGCTTTGCTACCAACTCTACCAGACACGTTACACGTTATGTAAGGAATTATTTGTAATGGGATGTATTACTTGGGAACAAGGGTCTGAGTCTCAGGAGATGATGATAAGTTTTCGGTGTCATTATTCTCACTAAAGGAGGCTAGAAGGGTGCCAGGTCTGCCTTCATCCTGTTTTCGGGAGGATCTTTTCTTAAAGGTCGGACAACAAATCTTAAGTCAGCGGAGAACAAGGGTCTTATAATAAAATATAGAGTCAGGAGGGCTTATAAGGTTTCTTGAATTTCTAGTACCATACTTTTTAGGTCTTCGGGGAACCTTCGGGCTAGATTTAAAGGACTTGGTAGCATTAAGATCAATAAATTCATTATGTATTTGCCCACATACAACATACTACTTTCTATTACATGTACGAGTTATTTTTCAATTTTAAACTGGCTTTTTGTACTATCAAGTTTTTTAGATGTAAGATTTATCAGCTGATTCAACTGCCAATCAGCAGGGACAGATCATTTAAAAGTAGATTTAATGTTACAGCCTACAGGTTAAAATCGGTTTCGCTATTTTGGATTTACGAATTTTCTTAGTGTACGTGGCAATTGAGTGACAACATGGTATTTCAAAAATTCCTTAAAAGATTTCCACGAATATTGTGAGTATTTTAAACCTTTTTTCGAATTAATAATTAAACCCTAGTAAACCCTTGATAAATTGAATCTACTTTACCTTATCAATACATTAAGCCCTTCACGCTCTATCCCTCTGTAGCTCATATCCTTATGCCACGCTCTCTAGAGATTGTAGAAGCTTGTTGCACATTCTTCTATCTGATTGTGATGTGTTTCTTATAGAGCTGGCATTATGAGTGTAGCTTATTGGTGGTGGGTTTTTATTCTGCCCAGGCATTCTTCTCTCTTGTGTGCCCTTCCCCGACGTATTTTATTTGTCGGAGAGAGCGAGGGTGAGATAAAAAGGCGAGAGAATAATGTGAGGAAAGTAAAAAGAAATAATGGAAATTTAAGGGATCATCAGTCCTCCTTATTTTAGCCCCACCATCCGAGGAGGGATGAGAAATAATAAATGTAACCCAGCACATCAAGATGATTTTGTACCATTTAGGGAAACGGGCTGAAATCATGAATTATTCTTTAGGCTCGAATATCAAAACCTTTCTTCTCCCCCTTTCTAACGTTGGATTGAGAAGCCTCCTTTTGCGGAGCATAATATTTTATTGTTATTATTTTTCGTGTGAAATGGGTGCGTTCTTCCTCTTTATCATTATTTCAGGGTATGAACCGTAGGTGGGAGCGGAGCTTTTGTGTGGGGAACCTTTATTGACAAGATTTAAATTAATTATTCTTTCAATTAAATAACATCGACTTTCTCACCCTAGAGTTTTTGAAAAAGTTTTTAATTGTTATTGGGGTAGAAATCTAAGGAATTAAATGTGCATAATAATGAATAGATTGGTAATATTTTTTTTATTACAGTATATTCTGGTTTTTAAAAGATTGCAGCTTATAATTATATATATTCAGTTATTTAAAGAAGCCTTAATTTAACATTAAATCGTAATTCGAAGTTTTAATCTCTTGAAAATGGCTAAAAATGCAGTGTTATTTCCACTAACATAGTTGATCAAAAAACTACTAGAATGTTATACAAAATCGGTAGAGATAAAATCTTCCGCATTTGAATTAAAATATCAGATCTTCTTCACAAAATGCCGCAAAAGGCCAAGTGAATGCGAAAATGTCTCTAAATGTGACACGGAGGATCATTTAATCTCCTGTGAACTTGCAGAGTTTCTCCTCTCATTTTGAGTTAATGACGATGCTGATTGCGCCCATTAGATTCCGGTTTCTTTTGTCACTAAATCCACATTACATCGTGAGGATGGGAACTTCTCTCGTTTAGTTCTTTGCATTTTTGAAGCCCAAAAAAATCGGCTCGGGGATCAAACAAGTATCTCTGAACTATTTCCAATGCTCACTAAGATAGCCTCCTTCCAGGAGCTCCAAGTTCACAGAGGATGGATGCCCTCAGAAGAGAGAAGAGTCAGAGTTTATAATTTAGACTCCAGAATGCAATGAGATAAATGTCCTTGTCTTGGTAGAACTGGTAAGAAAGAAACCGGCACAGCTTCCCATTTTCAGATTTCAGTATTTTCCCCACAAATCAAGTTGAACATCAAGTCTTTTCATCGGGATTTGATTCGAGAGTCAAGGCGAAATCTGATAACACCAACTCGTCTATCCTTCAACTCCTTAATGGCATTCGTTCACCTTGTTCTTGTTAAATAATAGGACAACCGTAGGAGTTTAGCTTTTCCTCTTTTTAAATCCTCGGCCTTATGTTCCGTCGCTTTGAACCCATCACAAACATTTACTCTACAATCGACGATAAGAAAACTCAGTAAAAATTAAAGTGTAAATTATAAAAGAATTTCTTATGTTACGTCCAATTGTTGGTTAGGAAAAAAAGAGTAATCGGTAAATATTATTTATTGGATTTACCGAATCCAAGTAAATTAATAAAGTTATATCTTCAATTAGAGATGATCCCTTAAACATTTTTAACCTACAGAAAGATGAAATTTTTGTGACCGTTTTGTCAATTGGTAATAAATTTACTCAAAATATCAACATCTCAACTCCATCCGTAAATGTTTGGCTTTACTCGGAAACTGTCTCAATCTCTGTCTGTTTGAAAACCATTCCGAAATATTCCACAGGTAGAGAGGTAAAGTACAAGATTGGAGTTTGAGGTACTAAAATCATAAAATATCTCCTAAGGTACGTTATACTTGAACAAGTATTAAAAACAGTTTCCTCATAATACGTGTCCAGTCATTCTGCCCCATCGGGTTAAATCATGCGTTAGGACCCTTTCATGTTTTGATTTTTGATTGGCAAAGAAATGCAGTGGAAATAATATTAGTGGAAGTGAACAGTGGATTGGACTCGGTAGTAGTGTCCCTCCTTGTCAAATGTCAAACTCAGGCTTCCGTACCTTCCCCCAAATAATATCCAGGCATTTTCGTCTGTTGTGAGGAGGAAAGCGATGAGGTTAGTTCCGCATTTGGAATTTGGTTGCCCTAGACAGAATATATTGATGATGATGATCATCATGATATCTACCCTCAAGGTACTTTTATTAAGGCTTCTCCCACCCTCGCCTTTTTCTTATTTTCTCCAGAATTTATTTTTTTCAGATCCTAGCTCCCATAGTTTCTCTAGAAATTTCCGAGGGTGAATATAACGAGGTAGTAGGAGAACGCGGAATCAAAAGCGGAAGACTGTCAAGTTGATGTATGATTGTGATCAAAGAAAACTCCATGGGCTATTCCTGAGCTCGTGGTTCTGTATTTATTCTCTGGGTATCTGATATCATCTTATTATTATGAAGGACAAGAATTGCGAGGACCCTGGTGAAAATATATGATTTTTCGGCTTGTTCTTCTTACATTTTATAGAAATCAATTAGGATCTGATGCTTCTCAGGTTACGATACCTTGGGTGCTTTGTGAATACCTAGTGGTTCAGTACTAATTATAATTTCATTTTCGGCTATAAAATCACTTTGCCTCTTTTTCATAATTTTTGGTAACCTTAGTGTAGTATTTTGAGCTCACCTGTAGACAATTACCATATTGTGTTATTTACGGAGAAAAATATACAGGATTTAAGTCCACCTCACCATTAAAACACCTCTGAATTTACTTTTACGTCTACTTTAAAAAGTTTTCGAAAGTTGTAAGGTTAAAAAATACTCTAATTGGAACCACCCCCACCTCACTGAGAAAAACGTTGAAAGAAATGAAAATAATTTGTGAGTCATAAGCTTTTCTATTGACTAATATTCGGTAGGAACATCTGTCACTCAAGGCCCTGAGAAAGGCTGCAATTACTCATACTCGTACACATCCGTCACCCCATATCTCTCATCTAACAAATTTCTCAAGTTGAGAACCAGAGAGATGAGATCTCCCACCTATTACATACATTGGCAGTAGTTCATATCACATGAATCCCCAAACCTTGTTCAAAAGTAATAAAATGTAGCAGAGTAAAATTTTTAGGACAGATTGGATCCATGTCAGCATTCAAGGGATTGAAGGGCCCAATTAGAATTCTCGCAGCTCCACTCAGCAGATAGTTATCATCATTAATACAGTCATTATAAAAATATGAGATCAGTGAAGATATTATAATTTTCAGATTAGAGGCTGGAGTTGAGAGGCAGAACTTTTCCCTTGGACAGAGTTACACGGGTTGATACTTCATGATGATGATGATGATGACAAGGCGGCGAACAAGCACTTTTCCTCCTGTTCGAATGTTTTTTTTCTTTCTGAGAAAAAATCGAATGAAAATAATTGGATGATGATGAAAAGGTTTGAGAGAGATTGGATAGAGATAGCAGTGCCCTCTCAGCTCTTATTTTCAGGTAGGTATATGAAGGCTGGAGATCACAAAAATTGTAATCGTAATCAGAAATTGTGAAGGGTCCACTTAACATGGGTGTTGTTCCTTGTAAATGTTATGATTTGGTGTAATTTTTATATTTTTATGACTTGAGAAGATTTGATGCATGAGGGAGAAGATGGACTCTGTGAGAAGTATGGACCGAGGGTCGTGCTCAAAATTATAGATCAGGGAGATCCGTCGATAACTCAATTATCTCTACAAGGTTCGAGACCACTGGGTCCCTTATGGCTACAAATTGTACCGTTAGTTATACCTAGAACGTGTTTCCAAGCTTCGACTTGATGCACACGAACTAGGTCTCCAAGCTATATATTTCAGAGGATGTCGATCTGTGTCAGAGGTCAAACCCTATTGGCTGATTTAGTCTACATTAGTATCAAGGGTATCTCTGAGGATAATTTATAATTGGAGATTGAAATATTATCCAGGAGAGCCGTTGCTCAATTTAATTCCTTTCTCCTTCTAATCACAATATTGTTGTAATCTCATAGTTAATGAAACATGCTACTCGTATAGAGTGCGTGGATGCAACACAATGGCAGTGCATCTGCTCCTACTTCCAACTCCTTAATTCATCATTCATAGAAAAGTTCAATTAAAAAGACTCTACCTCCTCCTGGATTAAATTTCAACGTTGCGAGGGGAAAGTTTTTCATTCATTTCTACGAGAATCCTTCTTTTGGATTTTCCCCGAGGAGCCATTTTTCACGGCTTGAGCCGATTCGTCCCCCTTGTAGATCCTAGTCTTTCTGGAAAGGTACTAATGTAGCCCTCGTTTCACTACTGGTTTATAGAAAAAAGTAACGGGGATCAGGTGTTAGGTTTCCACCATCAAGTACCGAAAATATACCTACTCCACACGTATAATAAGAGCTACAGAGCTTCTTTGGCTATTTTCTCTTATGTTCAGTTGGGGTTTTAGTAGACACAAGAAATGGATTTTTTTTCTGCCTGTTGTGTCTTGGGGTATGTATGTATATTGTATAGGTGAAGATAAGCGTAGGTTGTTATTTGAGATGGACCCTTGAAATCAATGAATCTTCCGAGGTAAACAACCCTCAAGAGAAATTGCTCCAGAATTCTTCATGAGATCTTTATTCTTTTTCGGGTGGGAAAGAGCAGAGTTTATCCGAAATATCCGATTTACCTTCTTGCTCTTACCCGAATCTTGAAAGACGCTCTTCTACTTCCATGCAATATCCGGGGTGCAGTGAGTGTATCAGAGCTCTACGTGTTTCCTAGGATTGATTACACTCTGGTTGCAATAAAAGTTAGTTAAAACTTCTTATACATTTATATTCACTCCAGTCTCGACTCTCTCCGCTCTCCAATCTTGGGAGCATTTTCGAATACTGTTACGCCTCTGTTTAACGGGTGAAATATGTTACATACACCTTAGCAGTCCATGTCTAGTTGGATAACTTTAAAACTATTAAACATCCATTTCGTTGAAAAGTTTTAGCAGTTTGACCGTATGGGTCAATTTAAAAAATAGCCTTGATCGATCATACGTCACAACTTGAGTTACAAAGTCTCTACCTCCTCGAAACTCTTATATCCACCAGAATTCCGACTTTTTTTGGTAGAGTTCTCCCCATTAGATTTCTGGATTTGTGCAAAAGTCGTCATAAACTTTCCTCATGAAATCCATAATCCAAAGTTGAACAGTCAGACTCTCCCATAATAACATAACCAGAGGGACTTGTCCACAAACTTTCCATTATATCTGCTTTGCTTCCCACTCTGTACTCTGGAAATTCTTGAACAATCCCCAACACTATAAATATCTCATGCAGTCTACCTAAATACTGTATCATGTATTCCCCCCATATATCCCTACGAAGATATGAGGGGGAGGCCGGACTTTGGTATTACTTGTAGTACTTTGGTAGTTTTAGAAAGTACCGAGTGGGTGGTGGAAAGTAAAAGTGAAATATGGAAACGGGGAATAAATGGGCCTCTGATAGAAATAAAAAATCCCACCGATATCCCCTACAAGCCCCTATATATGCATTCAATAACAGATTCCACAGAGAAAGAAAGTGCCTGTACTATTACAAGACACGGGGATGAGTTTTGGATTCGTCTTGGAGCACAAGGAAGTTCTCTAGGTGTCTTGTTAGAGTTTGAAGATGTTCTGTAATGTACACAGGGCCAAAAGACTGAAAGAGCACTGGATTTATTGAGGGCAGATAGGGCCAAGAAGACTCCACCAAACAACACGAAGGGATTCAGCTATTAAGCATTGAGGAGGCAAGCAGGAATGAGCTGTTCACAGTTCACACTTGACAACCCAAAAGGGAAAAAGGAGATTCGGAGGGTGAAAGAGATTCAGTTTCCTCTCAGACTCCCAACCCAAAGGATCTCTCGATCAGCTTGGAAATTCCTCCTTACCTTCTCAATTTAGAAAAATAAAAATAAAAAACACTCCAGACCTCATTATTTCCTAAAGATCAAAGGGGATTTTTTTTAAAGGAAAGCTTGTGAGCAAAAACTTTAGGCAAATTAGGAGGAGTAAGTTCATGAAATTACCCAACCTTGTTCCTCGTCATTTGTCAATTAATGTTCAACGCCCATTTGACTAATGGGATTCCAGGAAAGAGGAAGTAGAGATAGAGATTGGAACTGTAAATACAAACAGAGCTAGTTTCATTTCTGCAATACCTTTTGGGTTTACTCAATTATTTATTATATTGACTTGACTATATAGAAATACCACCAGAGTATACAGCAACGGGGACTTTGGTTTCCCTTCTTTGTATTTGCGGGGAATGATTGATTGAGAAAAGTGTAATTTGGGATTGTGGAATTTATGATGGGGCAAGTGTGTGTTAAGAGTGAAAATTATTGAGAATCGGGAGTGATTTATGGATTACACACCTCTCTCATCCTCTCCAGCCCAAACTGGAATAGATTCTCTGACATTCGAAACAGTCCAGGACCTACTGCCTAATAGAAGCTCATAGGAATAATACACATGAGCTGCTAAAGACATATATAATCGGGGAAGGGTTGTATTATTATTGAGTAGGAACTATTTGCACAAGTGATCTACCTTGTAGAGAGGATTTACTCTAATGAGCTCCAAATTCTTTGGATAGATTCTCTATCGCGTGTAAAGTGTTTTCTAACGCACACCCGGACGTGATTTACGCACCACCGGGATTTACTTACGGACTTACTAACTAACTCATACACCGTTTCCAAAACAGCAGAGGAGGACTAGAGTAACTGGGAGAATTACTGAAGATTCTATCAACTTGTGAAACTACAACAAGAGACTAAACGAACACGTATTGGTTTGAATTAGGGATTCGGATTCTTGTTCTTCTCAGTTTGTTCCTCTGAGATTTTTTGTGAGAGAATTTGAAGATTTGAAGAAGTTCGAGTTTCAAAAAAATAAGGTAAGTTTCAATTATTTATGAGAATTTGGCATTGAAAATGTATTGAGTCGATTTGTTTATTTTGATAGTATTGCTTGCAAATTTTCGGGTGCAAAAACTCCCTAATGATTTCGTTTTATAAATATAAAAATTATACTCGTGAAAAATTTTCAAAAATAAATGAATACCACTTAATTTCGGCTATCTACTCATGATATCAGCCACTAGTAAAGAAATACATACAACGTACCATCCTTCAACTTTAAAAGATAGAACAAGTCCTTTATTTCATTTCAGTTCAAGAATCAAGACACTCACAAATTTGCGAAATAAAAGTAGCAATAAACCCAAAAGGACGAATTAGATTTGTCAAATTTAGAAAAAGGAAAGAAAGTGAAAGAAATGAGTTTAGATTCCTTAGCATCAGCCCAAGAATTTCTTTCGAGATTCATTAACCCTCTTCCCAAGTAAATTTAATTCCATCCAATCTCCCACCACATTTTAGCAAACACACCCACACACACATATATAAGACACGATATCCTCTAACCACCACCATCATCCTTTTAAGAAAGACTTAAGTCTCTAGTGGTGAGTTTTATAGGGAAATGAAAGGACCCAAAAGAATTGTTTTTATTCCATCCCGTGATATTAAATTATCCCACGAGAGTGAAAGTTTCAATTAACTTTGGCCTAAAAGGAAGAAAAATGGGAGAAAATTCTTCCATCCTTTCCTCTCTGATTTCTTATTTTTTTCATACTCAACACACCCCCCTTGAATACTAAGGACATTTACCCAGCCAACCTGCTCTACCACAGATACTGCACAATCCTATTATAGAAACTCTAAATTCGTACATGGAAACCAGAAAGCCTTTCTCATTTCTACTTGGTGAGACCAAGAACTCCACTTGATCTTGATGAGGTGGAAAAGTCTGAGGAGATCTTTTTAAAAGAAATACTAGGACCAAGTTTACAACATGGCACTTGCTTCATGTGCACCATTGCACCGTTCTTGTAAGGGAATATCTTGAGACCCAACTCAACAGCTTCCTCACAGAATTCAAAACATTTCTGAAATTATCCAAGGATTTTCAAAGAATTCTTAACTAAAACTTGTGGTGAATAAGCACAAGGAAAAATTCTTGAAGCGCATAAGGTTCTGTAAGAAAATTGAGGCTCAAACCTTTATGGATGTAGGGAAAAAGCCAAGGGTATTTTATCCCAAAGGTCGACATGATTTCAAGTCATTTTGAGGGCAGAGTAAAAGCAGTGAAAGACCCGGGTCTTCATGAAAGATGCATTTCTTTGAGAAATCTGGGGAACCGATTTGGAGAATTTATGACCTTCCTCCGCATAGCATTTGCGGATTGGGTGAGGAGGAGATGATAGAGGAGAGATTGGATCTATAAACTTGGGCCCTGCAGCCTTCAAGTGGTGAAGGTGTGAGGTGGATGGATCCAACTTCCACCAAGGGTTACAAGAAAGGAAAAGGAAGTCGTAAAAGCTGTTTCATACCCAGCTTTTTCGGCTCTTGTATTTATTATTTTGTATAAATATATAACTCTTGTCATCATCATCATCAACATCCCCATCGTCCTCATGACATCAGCCCTTATAAATATACTTGTCTCCTCTCCTACTAAATAAAATAACACACACTCTCTCCCTCTCTAGTAAAGCCCCAAAGTTTGAGGTGGAAGTGCGTATTGTAATTTAGATTAGAAATTTCTGAGCGAGTAAAAAGCAGCCAATCATTCCGAGCTGGAATCTTAAGCTCTCTTACTCTCTAGTCATCATTTCAGGATGGGATTGCTGACTCTGGGACGTTTTATGACTATTTACACACCTTATCTAAATTGAATGGTGTGTCATGGAACCCACAGCAAACAAGATATATAATAATACCTTCCCTTCTTCTCTCACAGAAATTTACCCAAGGAAATAATCTGTAGTTTTTAAATACTTATTCAGCTACCCTAATTTATAAAACCAGAGCCCAACAACCCCTACCGGAAAGATGAGATGAGGTGATCAAAATTTCTAGAGAAACTTTTACACAACAATCTCTCATGTTTTGAAGTGTGCGTGGAGTGTTGAGTGAATAACATTTCCAGACTCGGCAGATTGTCTAATCACCAGCATTTCCTACTCTCTTGATCCGATCCTTTTTTTTAAAGAATGAATTCCTCATGTTGGGGAACCGTGCCTGGGCATAACCTTCGGATTAAGCTGGCTTGCAGGGCATAACTGACTAGAGGCAGATAGATTCTTGTAGGTTCCGTGTATATACCTTATAAAATAAATACATAGAGGATGAGGGAATGATAACATTGATGGAGGAAGCTGAGGGTGAACAAAGAGGACATTCAGGGCATTCCAGTCTACTTTATCATCTCCGGAAGAGTTCCTTGGCTGTTTGGCCTATGCCGAGGCTTTCCCTATCTTGAGTTATTTAGGACTAGTTAATGTCTACAATCAGTTTAGAAGAGGAGAGAACAGGAGGAAAATCTCATTTCCTACAATGATATTGTTTCTCCACTTTTTATGGACTTGAAACACGAGGATCTGAAATTCAATGGGCAATGCTATTCGTAGGGATTTCTATAGCTTGAGACTCGCTAGAGGTTAATGTAACATAGGGTCCTCTCGGTTTTGAGAAATCAAGCTATGAAGGTGGGTGGGTGGATTTACGGGGTAATTTAATTGGTATTTTGAAGAGTAAGTCGGTGCTAAGAAAGGTTTTTTCCTGGAGTAAAATGGGACTTAAAGATCCTTTAAAGAACTGGTATGAATGTCAAAAATGTAATGTTCATTTCCATCACTCACTCGGTCCGAAAAGGCCTTTTGGGAATGAGAAGTTGAAGTAAAAATTGATGATGACAGACATAATCGGATGAATTTTTTCTCCTAGTTCTAAGACGGGAAAAACGCCCCATTAACAATCAGCTTAGCTAGGCTCATCATTACAAGCGTTTTACGCCCAATTTAATCCGCGCCCGTCTTCAATCTCCTAGAGAACATCATTCTTCTCATGTGTGCCTATATGATTTTGATCAAATAATAAAAAATATTCGACATTCCCTGTTCTGCTACCTAACCCTAATAGATCCACCTGGTGTCTGGTCGATCTCTTGGATACTCCGAGTCTCTATGTCGAGGTTATGAAAACAGAGGTAGGAGATAGAACTGCGCTTTAATTACACTTCGAATCTTCATCTTCTAGGCCTTGTCCTTTCAAATAAAGCAGATTCCATCATTTATTAGACCTGCCAGGGGAAGTTCTGTACTCTGGAGGCTCTCTTACAGAATAATAATAATTTACATGATTCATTATGAGATGAAAAGGGAAGGAGCTGGTAGAAGTACAGCCTGCTGAACCCACCTAACTATTTCCCGTACTTCAAAAGCCCAAAGCTGAATGGAAGTTAAACCAACAACACCCAAATCAACTTGAACAACTTCATAATCATTTTTATTGCAACTTGATGTGATGAAAAGATTAAATTATGACTCAGACTTCAGAGTACCTTTGCTATAAGTTATGAATGTAGCTATGGGTAGTCGGTAGTCCAGCCCTGCGGATTGTATTCTAAGTTTTTTAACGCATAGAGCCATAAGGGACGGACTAGGAACTACTGAACTACTATTTTTTTCTGAACAATTCTTTTTAGAAACACATTTTGAATTTAAATACAAGATTGGAATGACCAGACAGGTTCTGTTTGTTGGCAAATGTCAAAATGTTTGAAAATGGATTTCACCTCAGGATGTGAGGTTGCTTCATTGGCATTTTTTCGTAAATGGGCAGTGCACGATGACCCACGTAGCACACACATGGAGCTCCATGTTCCACAGAAGTTTGGGCTTCAAAAGTGGCCCTGTGGGTGGACCCGGGGGGATTTTGACTTTCTTGACGTCTGTCATGTCATTTCTCGTTTAATGAGACGTTCCCCCTTTTCCAGACTTAAAAAGAAATTTAATTTTGTGCAACCTCCACCTTCCTTTCACAGAGTAGGTATTTCATATAACTTTTGATTACCTAAACAAGTATCAAAGTCTTGGATTTTGAAAGAATTTTTCATGTAAAAATTCCTCATAACAAAGTGGAATACTAATACTTTCTACCATACTAGATTTTTATTATTTGTATTGGAATTTGGAATGCGATCTCTCCAAGATAATACCCGATGAGGCCAGTGCCCAACCCTTGATCCCTTTAAACTCGGGTGATACTCTACTTCTTCCTCAACAATCAAACTCCCAAACCTATAATCTTGCTGGACTAACTGTACTACTTTGTCTATTACAATGGATAAAAGTAGAATATTAAGTGGAAGGGAAGCAGTAGGACAAGGAACTGTAAACACACCATCCTGAAAGGTGATTAAATTAAAAACACACAGAGCCAGAGATCCACGTACCCAGTCCACCCAGAACCCGTAGATTCCAGCCCTTCACCCCCACAAAAGGCTATCAAGCTCAGAAATCAAATTACTTAAAGCGTCCAGTTTATAAGGAAACCAATGCAGAGAGTCCAGAGCTCCAGAGTATTTAACTCTTTAAGGGAGTCAAGAGTCAGACTCTGACCACCGAACACATTACACAGATAATCTCCCGTGGTTCAGTTGAGGAATATAAAATTTTTACGATCTCTACGCATTTATAGGAAGTATTATTATTATTACCAACTAAGTACGCTTACTGCTCCAACTACCTTTCGCAATCTCCACTACAAATACACACTTACACGTTTTCCTCAATCTCTATTATTGTGGAATTAAATAGCCATACACGACTGGATTCCCTATCTTATAGCAGATACTTGTTAGTCATCCTCGTTCAAAATGATTATAGTTTAAATCTATAAAAAATATTTTGAAATTTACTACGCACTTTGGGCTTCTCTCTCGAGTTTTCCATTGTAATTGTAGAGTTTACTATTTGTTTTGATCTTTGTAGCATGAAGTAGGAGTAGGAATTATAGTAGTTGGCTGATAAGAGAGAGAGTTAGGGTCAATTGAAGGCACATAATAATAATTATGATCGTCCACAGTGGACTACAAGTGGACGGAGGGAATGGAGATGCATATATGGTAATCCCATTTGTGCGTCGAGGGAAATGGGTAAATTGGAGGTAATAAACCCGTGTGGTATCGTGCAATCATCGGAGCCTTTTTATTATTATTATTTCTATCTCTTCTTTTTTCACTCTTTCTGCTCATAAAGGGGATCGTTAAATCTATAAAGACTTGCCCCCTCTTGACTTAATTTCGCTTTGGGTCAACTCATATTCCTTTTCAAGTACAATGATTGCTTAATTTTTCAGGAGTTTTTTACACACGTATGAATTGAGACCTGAGTCTACCTGAGTCTAGACAGTCATAATTACACACTACCAAGTCCCCAGGTGGTTCATGTTGAGTTGACTGGAAGCGAAATTTTAGATTGAGAGTACCACAAAAGTATATAGAATTAGGAATTGTTTAAATCTTAATTTGCGATGAAATTAAGAAATTATGAAACCCTTGCCCAAAGGCTTGATGACAGGGATGATTTTCCCCATCGTATTGAGGGATTGTGAACATTTGAGATAAGCCACGGATCAAATCCGTTGAATAAACAGAGAGCAGATGCGGGTGGTTGCTTCTGATGGTTCTGACATTGAATCCAGATTGTCATGGGCTGACTATGAATCTTTGGCTTCAGGGCTTCAGTTCTCTCCTGCCTTTCTTTCAACAATTTAGCAGTTTAACAAAAGGGCTGGAATATGTAATAAAGCGAAATTGACGGTTCTAGTCCAGTAGCCTCCTCTCCCCACATTTCTAATATATTTCCAAGCATTTAGTGTAGCAATAACATAATAAATAATAGTGTGTACCTTAACAGGATCAAATATTTCTATTGAAAGTATGGTACTGAGGGTCTAATGCTATTTGACGTCCAGTTTCCCTTTCATCTCATTCCTTGTGCTAATGTGATGATCACAAAGTATAAATCCAAACACTGAGGGAGGACCTTTAACAACCAAAAAGGTTGGACGTTCAATTCCACGATTTTGTTACGCATAATTCGAACATTGTGATCTTTTAGTCCAGCTTTTCTATGTGATAATAATATGCCCTGGCATGCCCAGCAGGGCTTTATAAATCTCGGGATACATACACCATGTGTGTGTTTGGCTCTTGCTAAGTGCATTGTGCATCCTCTATTTTATTTTATTTGACGATTGAATTAGAATGCAAATCCAACTCATCTGTATAAACTCGTACCTTTTTCAGAAGAGTAGAAATGTTCATTTATATTACAGCCCATAACCCCATGGCACACACACTTATTTCAACCTACAGGGTCTCATTCTATACTCTCCGTTTTTTAATTTCAAATTTGAATGTTAAATGTTTACACATGGGCTCAAGGCTATAGCTTGAGAATATAACCAAAATTATATTGATATAGGCTATTGTGCTCATTGTTTGTGGAGCCTGGAGATCCATCCCAAATGCAATAATATTCCCTAATAGTTCAAATGGGAATTGTATACAAATATGTAATTTTAAATATTATACTACGAGTGTGAGTGGCCAGGGATATTATAATTTGGTGGTGGTGGTGGTGGCCATCCTTTTTCATTTAGTAAGTTGAATGAGAAAACTTTATATTGAAACGAAGAGAATGGACCTTTCCCTTTGGCACATTTGTCATTCTGTATTCAGAGATCATCTATCTCTTCTGGTGGTGAATAATAGATCCCATACTTTTTTGTTATTATGTAAGGCCCCTATGAAACATCCCTCTGACTCTCGCTATGTATACAAGTAAATTGAAAATGCCACGGTCATGGTCAGAGTGTAATTTTCCGGAAATAATTGGACTAGGGAAACTTGTCAGTCGGGTCGGGTCTTTTTTTCATACATATATGTTTGATATGGATTGTTTGAAAGTTTGAGAATGGAAGTTCGTGCACTTTGTCCAATGTTATATGGGAAGGGGAATGTGGACGATAATGATAACTACTGGGATGGGCGGTTTGACAGGCGGCTCGTGTCCTTAGCTCCAAATAATAGCTTCGCTTTTGATGTTTCATAGTTTGATTATTAATTTTTACATGATTAAAGGATACATAGATACATTTGTTAAATAACATAATTCAATCATTTCTCCCCTGTTTTGATATTACGAATTGGGAATTGACATCTGGGATGAATACCTTCCTCTGGAGCTCTCAGATGTTTCATAGTTTACATTCACCCTGTTGGGTTTTCAAGTGGGATGTTACATTAACGAATGAGACATTTTATTGTAAATGAGAACATTTGGAAAGCTTTCCATTATCTGTGCAAGGATAGCTATTCAACATGCTAAACGCTATCCAAAAGTCCATTAGTATATTATTTACAGTGAGATATGATAACGTGCAAAAAAAACTGGACTTAAATGGCTAAATGGCTCAGGCTCGTAAAAATATTTAATCCCTAAGTAGTGTGGTCTGCTCAGTTTCAAAAAAAAATCTCACCAAGCTGTAGAGAAACTTATTCCAGCTTTTCCTTCCCATCACAAAATTTGTTCGTATATATATACGAATTTCTATATACGGAAATAGCCCGGCTGGAAGACACGGAACTCGTTCATTTTACAAATATACAGACTTATTATTACTTATTCTTAGGAACCACACATTACGGACTTTTTTTGTTCTAAACATCCTTCTCTTCTCAAAAATGTAACTTTTGAGAAGTGAAAAAAGTGAAGAGGAGCTCCAAGTCTCTGTATGTAGATTTCTTGAATAAGCAAACAACTTCTTAGAGTTTCTTATCTACTTTAAAAGGAAGACTTTCTTCCTCCAGAGCTTGAAACGCGTCTTTGGAACATTTGAGCTCGCTTAGATTAGCAAATAGAATAAGGATCTTATGCAACATCTCTTATGTATGTACGACATGTTCCATAAAGGGTTGGTCGGGGTGGATAGATGTAAGGACTTTTTAAGGGAAAGATCTCCGTCTGAATCTTGTCTATCTCCGGGAGAAGACAACATGTTTGACGTGATGAAGTAAACTAAATGGCTCAAGTTTGCCCTTTTTTCCATCCGAGTCAACTTGTACAATGTACTCTCTTCATTGTAACTTTGTAAGAGCAAAGGTACTCTTGACTCTTCAGAGTTTGTTACTACTACCAAGTCCAACTATATAAGAGCCATCGTTTGATACAGTTTGAAACGATCCCCTCCGTCTTCTGTGTATTTTCCCTCGGAGAGAAAAAAAGAAGAGTTTTTGTGTTCTTTAAGAAGTTGTAAATCGTACGAGAACAAGGAACACATTGTTGTTCCGCTTCTTAAAAAACTGTACACACACATTTTGGTAAGTCAAGAACATTAACGGTTTCTTGAGATGGAGGAATACGGAGAGATTTTTTCCCTTCTATATTTTTTAACAAGAGAAATGTGTTTGGGACTGGAAATAGACAGATTTACAAGTACAGATGCCACAAGGGCTTAAGGGTTATGCTAATAGCAAATGGATAGATGGATTATTAGCCCCAAACCAGATCTTTTGATGATTGATGGCTCAGAGATGATGTGGAAGAGACTTTTAGAAAATAATAAATACATAGAATAGACAGAAAAGTTAAGACAAGTCTTTCCCCTTTTTTTATATTCTTTCTCTCATGATGAATGCTCAACTTTGTGTCAATTTAATAATAATCTCAGTGTGTTTTTTAGTTCCAAAGTTGAGGATCCATTAGCCGTAAACCGTGACCGAAATGTCTCATAAATGTTTTAAGTCTTGGGGAACAAGATTCCCTATTAACAGCATTAACACCGCCCTCACCAGTCGTTTGACTCATTTCCGAAATGTTTTTTTACGCTTGGGGAGGACAAGAGGAACCTTTGTAATTTAACAGGTGACTGAGTCTCTTGTAGTTCAACCAAAACTAAAAATTAGTGGGATACGGCAATTCCTGGTTTAATGTATAATCTCATTTCAGTTCGACTAGGTACATAAACGCTCCCAATGTCACAATGACTCAAGTTGGGAATTATTTATAGTTCCCAAAGTTTATTACAAATGTTTCAAGATTTTTTTTTTGCAAACCCTTGTATCTGTATGTATATTTGACATTTAGAACCGAACTGGAGAAGTTGGGGAGTTTAATGGATAATAGAAAAGAAATTCCGCACGAACAGTTTAGGGAGAGGAAGTGGTGTATTTTTGGTCGAGGCTTTCGGTTTGGGTGTGAAATAAGTTTGTGTGAAAAGTGCGGTTTCCTTTGCAAGCACATTATTCTACAGAAGTTTTAGCCTTGGGATCCCATTATGTTCAATCTGTAGTTGTTTAATGTCCCAGGGAAAATACCTACCCGGTATAATTTGGGAACGGGGTTCGCTTTTTCTTCACTAATATT
>JAQFYM010001728.1:0-29860 GCA_034694785.1 Agrenia bidenticulata | reverse complement strand
TACAAGTCACACAGTCTAAGTCAATTTTATATTCGAGCAGTTGATACTCTACCGGGTAGGTAGTCAGTCCCTCAACAACGGTCGAAATTTCTCTTGCATGTCGCATAGAAATAAAGTCGATTGTTTCGGAACCAGCTTTCCGAATTTCGCTAAATTTCCAGCCATTTTTTACAGATTAATTTCAAATTTTTCAATTAACAAAATTAGTAAGAAAAATCAATTGCGGTTTATCAAAAATCAAATGTCAATGACAAGGTTATGAAATCTTTTGATTACTTCCTTGAGAACTTGCACCTCACTAAATCTGTGCAAAACAAATAAATGTGCAGAATTGTCAATTTCAAAAAGAATTTAAATCCTATTTAGCATTTAAAATGTATATTATAAATTTGAACTTTATAATTAATTAAAAAACACTCAATTAAAATATCAAACGTTCCATTAACTAAATATTTTCAGTTTTCAACCCTCAAAAAGGTTAAATTGCACACATAAATAAAACTCAATAGTTTTGCACAGTCCAAAACCCCCCCGGAATAAATGTGCACTGAGTTCCCCAATTGACAACACGTGTTTGAAGGAGCCTCGAAAATTAATATTTTCAAGTAACTAATTCCAACACGCTCTCAACAATCCATGCCTCACACTCTTTCCTTTAATTACAATTATAATTAACTAATACACTTTATTTAACATTTAATTCGTTTATACAACAGCCTTAAAGAATTAACTATCACAGCTCAACTCCAAAATCCAAATATGACGAGCAGGAAGAAAATGTCTAAGAAATCATCGAAAACGTCGACAACGTCGACATTATTCCCCGACGGATCCTCCGACTCGGAAGAGGACAATGCCAAAACACCTTCAGCCTCTTCCACAGGATTCAACCACTTCCAAATCAATAACAACTACGCCCAGCGGTATGACACTTGGAGGAACAAGGAAGAAACTATGAAAGGTCTCTAAGGTCACAAGTTCAAATTTAACAAGATTAAAGATTAGTTAATAATTATATTTTCATTATAGTTAAAGCCCGCTACGGTGTAGACAATATAGAAGACATTGAGATCTCCTCAGAGTCCTCATCCTCTGAAGACGAGGATTGGACCCCTGCAAAGGAGAAGGCATTTTTCAAAACATTGTCAAGTCTCAAGTCCAAGGACCCCAAGATATATGACCCTGGAACAAAATTTTTCACTCAAGAGGAGAAGGAGAAAGCTGAGCGAGAAGGTCAAGCGTTGACCCAGCCCGAGGGCTCAGAGTCTTCTAGGAAAATCAAGAAAAAATCTAAAGCTAAAGAAAAGCCATTCTTGCTCAAAGACCACGAGCGGACGATGATCTTGGAGAAGGGAGGACTTATGTCTTCGGATGAAGAAGGAGAAGGAGGTCAAAGGTCAAGCAAGCTAACAAATCCTGACACAATGGCTGTAGCACCGTTATCTTACTATCAGGAGTTGGATAGCATCAAGAAAGGATTTAGTAATGCATTGAAGGAGATCGACTCTGATGACGATGACCCCGAGTCGGAGAAATTGTTGAAGAAACGGAAGCCGAAATCTGAGGACGAGGAGCGGTACGAGGAGGAAGCTTATCGACTCTGGCTCAAGGGAGAGTTAGGAAGGTAATCGATTGTTTGATAAGGTCAATTTTTGTATTGGTGAAATAAAATTTAATTGACTTCTAAAACTTTTGGCTGTCATAGATTGGAAAAAGGTGGCCTATCAAAAGGGGAGGAAAAAGAGCTTGGATTTCTGAGAAGTTATTGGAATGATGACAAATTAGACGAAGGGGAAAAGTTCTTGAGGGATTATATCTTAAATCGAAAATACATTGAACCTGAGGAAGAGGATAAGGAGTACATTCCAAGGTACAATGAGATCGTTCATGACTCCGATGAAGGGGGCTTATCTAATGATGAGCAGTTCGAAAATCAGAGGGAAGAGTTTGAACATAAGTACAATTTCCGTTTTGAAGAGCCAGATCCCGAATTCGTAAGTTGAGGAACTGGAAATTATAATGGTCTAAAAGTTTAATATACAAAATATAGTTTGGTTCTAAAAGAATTGTAACAACTGTTTAAAATTTACAGATCAAACGATTCCCGAGAACAATTCAAGATTCTCTGAGACGCGAAAACGAGAGACGTAAAAGGCAACGAGAATCAACCCGAGATAGGAAGAAGGAGGTAAAGGACCGAAAGGTTGAAGAAGTTCAAAGGTTAAAGGCCATGAAGAGGAAAGAGATTATGGATAAGTTACAGCAACTCCAGGAAATTAGCGGGGATCCAGATTTGCCTTTGGAAGACGTGGATCTAGACGGAGACTTCGACCCTGAGGAATATGACCGGCGAATGAAAAAAGTTTTCAATGACAAATATTATGACGAAGATGGAACGGAGGACAAAAAACCTGAATTTCCTTTTGATCCTCAAATTGATGACGAACGTAATTAATATTAATGTTTCTTCATTATTTTTGGAAGTATTTAAAAGTTCTGTATCGATAAGCCAACAATTTTGAATTTTACACAGTCAACTGGAACCAATGGGCTGCATCCGGAGACGAAGATGATACAAATGAAGAAAATAAACCTTCTTTAAGCAACACGAAGAGCACAAATGACAATGAGACGATCGTCAAAATAGAACCTGTAATTAAAACTTAAAATTCAATATGCAGCAGCAGCAAATATTTCTCAAAAAAAATCAACTAAGTTTACTGACATTATTTTTAGATTGAAGAAACGTCTCAATCCGAACGAAGTCGACAGAAAGCTGCTAGAAGGAAGCAAAAGTCAATCGATGAGCTCATAGAATCCTCCAAAGGAAGAAAGGCCAATCAGAATAAATCCGCATTCATGGAAGTGCTCGAAAAGAAGAAACCGAAATTCGATCCCAAAGTTCATAAATCGTTTGAGAAATATTTCAGAGAATATTACGCACTGGATTTTGAAGACCTTATTGGAGACTTACCGTGTCGGTTTAAGTATCGCAAGGTTACTCCGAATGACTTTGGCTTGTCCACCACTGAAGTAAGTCAATTGTACTCAAAACCCTAGCTGTTAGTATAAATGAGCCAAATGAGGCATAATAAATTCTTGTCTACCTAGATCCTGAAAGGAGAAGATAAAGAACTGAATCAGTGGGCCTCGTTGAAAAAGACTTATCTGTACAGAGAAGACGAGGAAGAAAAGTATGAAGCCCATGCTTATCAAAAGAAAGCAGAGAACGAAAAGCTGAAAAAGAGATCCCTCCCATCCATTTACGATACTAAGTAAGTTTAAACATTTCCAGCCATATCTCCAAATAAGACCCAGTTGGGCTATAAATTATAGAGATTTTAAAATCTACAATTGTACCCTCTGGTCTTGCTTTAGCCGTCGTGAAAACGAGTCTGATGAAGAAGACGAGGTCAGAACTCCATTTAATACCTTCAAAAGTCCACGTGTTCAAAATGAGGAGGCTAAGAATGGGAATGAGAGCATCGAGCCTGATAGTGAAAAGAAAAAATCCAAACGAAAGAAGAAAAATAAGAAGAAAAAGAAGACTCAGACCCTCACCGAAGCTCAAGATGATCCATCAGAACAAGTAAATGAAATCCCTACAAAGTCCTCCCAAAATGTGTCATTAGCAAAAAAAGACTCGGAAGGAAAGGAGAAGACGGAGAAAAAGTCAAAGAAAAATAAGAGTAAGAAAGCTCAAAAACTTGACACTTCTACTTCTCATTCCCCACAAGTTTCAAACCAAACGAATGGGAATAACAAGAAAAAAGGTTTGAAAAGGAAGATGGACGTTGATGTTGGAATTGAAGATGACAGACTTAAGGCGTATGGACTCAATCCTACAAAGTACAAGAAATGGGTCAAGTACGGAGGGGTTACAAAATCTTAGAATTTTCATTTTTAAACATTCTTGTTATATTTCGAATTATTAAAAAGATCAATTCTAAATCCAAATAAATGTTAAGAATTACATGGTCATAATCGTGTAAATATTTATTATTTGTGACTTGATTAGTGAAGCTTGTTTTATATAAAGATTAATAAAACAATTACTATACAGTCAATCGCCTTTAATTTCAAAACCTTATCCAATAACCTCAAACTCTTGTAAAGAATACCCGAATTCCGTCCCCCGTTGGAAGGCATAGACCTTAACAAACCTGGCGGAAACAGGCTGACTCAGTCTAATCTCGTCCAACCCCCCATCCCCATTATAATCCTCATGAACGGTATTCCACACAGTCTCGTCTGTCGATGTCTGAATCTGATAGCCCTTGGCATAAGCGGCTTCCCAATACAACTTCATCTCCCTCACCACCTGTGAAGCGCCGAGGTCAACATAAATCCACTGCTCTTCTTCCAGGTCACTACTCCACCGAGTTGATAAGGAACCATCCACTGCTTTTTCAGGACTCAGTGCGGTACTCTCTTGGGAGCTTGACTTTACGGGACGATTCAAGGCAAGATTACCCGACTCACCACCCCCACCAATATTCAAATCCCCTCGGCTAAGGACCCTCGGACTGTAGTAAGTATTCTTGACACTGTCATCACTATTGAAGGCAGGGTCCTTCAAGTACTCGGCCCATACCATGAACCATATCCACTGACTTTGCCTGGCTAAGAGGTCCGGAGGTGGAACTGCCCCCACCTCTGCCAAGGCTATCGGTTTACCCCCTGCGATTTGAAGCATCCTCTCGTAGTCCTCGTCCTTGGCGAACGTGTTCATCCAGATATCAAGGGAAGCGATGTCAACATATTGAGGGCCTGGCCAGTACTGGTCAGCTGAGCCCATGTCAACGTCCTTGATGCACCAAGTCCAAATGAGGTTATTGAGTCCGTGGTACTGTGTCATGTAGTCGTGGGTTAGTTGGTAGAGTTTTCGACTTCCGTTTGACCCCGCTCGACCTCCCCACCAGGACCAGCCTTCGTTCATTTCATGGATGGGTCTCCAAATTGACACTACTCCAGCATTCTGCACATTCCATTCCATTTCATATTTAACCTTCTATGATTTAATAAGCAATGCCATGATTTATTTTGACTACCTCAAGCTGTTTGAAATAAGGGACAATCGTGTCAATCCTAGCCTTCCAGGCTTTGTTAAGCTGACCTCCATCCTGGACGAGGTCACTCCATTGAGAGTCATCCAGATGGGAGAGAACTCCTTGGTTGTCCCAGTTGCAAGTCTCCCCGATTGTGGGAGGGCAGACGTGCCAAGTAAGGGCCACGACGGACCCTGAGTTCCATTGACGGATAGCTTCGTCAATCATGGTCTGTCGGTTTTGGACGTCATCATAAGGGAAGAGGAAGTCCCCTCCCCAGAGCCCTGGGTACTTCCCTGTGATGTCATGGGCCACTCGGGTCCATTTTGTAGGGTCTGAGTTAGGTTCCTTATTATGCTGACCAGAGATGGTGGCCTTTCCAGAGAGGCTGGACAAGTACTGGAGCAGCTCGGCCTTTGTCGTTTTCCCTTCAAACTTAGCTAGAAATGAATTTACGGTTTAATCAAAAAACAAATGAGTCAGAAAGAAAGAAATCTTTTTGGGAGACAAACCTGAAGATGTGGGAATGAATAGAAGGAAGACGGAGGTAAGGAAAAGCTTTACGGAAACCTTGGGTTTCATTTTGTTTATTTGACCTCACTGTCCTCACTGACCTCAGTTTTTGTCTAAATATAATTTGTAGAATATTAAAAGCCTTCAAAAATGAAGAGAGACGGTCTTGTATTGGTCTGGAAACATAATTCATGGATAACTGCAAACTGCAATTGTGAAAAGATTTATAACAGATCAATCACAATTTCATGATAAGGAAATCAAATTTTGACACCTCAGACAGGCCCTTTTATAATTTGGCATTCAATTACAGTTTTTTTTAACATTTGCACACGGCTCATCAACAATGTCAAACATTCAAAAGCCGATAATATAAATAGGATAACAATCATGAACTTATCTAAGGATGATAACAAGTATTTACAATTGTGTTATTATTTTTTTAAGTCTCCATATCCATTCAAATAGATTTTTTTTTAAATTCACATTATTAATTGTAAATAGCGCAGGCACTTTATGTGGATGTTCGTGTGTCCTTTCCTCCGTCCGTCAGTCAGCATGATAACCCAGTAATCCCCCCCCCCCATCCGAAATCATGACTGATAAAATATTAAGAGAAAACTAAAAATAAAATACAATTAAAAGTGACGTATTTAATTACACGTTGGACATCCAAGCCCCTGCAACAACAGTCCACTCCCTTATCCAATGTTTAGTGACGATTCCATTGGTCACATAAGGGTCCTTCTTGATAAATTCTTCCACCTCTTCCCTAGCCCCTTTGAATATCACCACAGCCCCATCGATAGGGTTAGCAAAGGCCCCACCAAGCACAACCTTCCCTTGGCTTGCATATTCCTGCACAAGGTCCAAGTGTTGAGGTCGAAAGGGTCCTCTCCGTTCTACAATATTCTCCGCGTTGTATTCATAAGTGAGAAGCCAGAATTTATTCACATGTTTAGAACTGGCCGATGAAAATTGTCTAAAGTTGTCCACAGTTCCAGGATGTCGGAATAATCCCTGGAGAATTCCATAATGCTTAAGGCTTGACAAGGGTAGACTCCTCATTTAAAAAAATATATAACTAACAGATTTAAGGGATTGAATACTTGAGTTGGTTTTTAAATCTTCGCCCGATTTCATTAGTAAAGAAAAAATAGGTTGGTATGCAAATCTTTAGATTGTAGAAGGAGATCATCAAGATCATAATTCTCATGTTCTAGCTGAGCTTGTGATAATTTTTCTCAAGCTATTGGCTTTTAATTTTAATGACGCTTTTTAATGTTAGACTAAATTCAATCTTTTGAAATCTTGAATGGGTGCATTTCATTCATAAAAACCTTAAAATATTTAGCTTATCAATTTATTTCATTAAGGTAAAAAACATAGGATTTTTAAATGACTTGTCCCATTCAGAAGCTTATTGTCAGTACCTTTAATTTAGACTAATTATTCCAGTCAATGGACTTTGAATATAAAAAGCTTTTATCCCATAACCTGAAACTCCTGTAAAGAATACCCATACTGCGTCCCCCGTTGGAAGGCATAGACCTTCACAAATCTGGCAGAAACAGGCTGACTCAGCCAAATATCCTCCACTCCCCCACGACCATTATAATTCTCATGAACCGTTTTCCACGAACTCTCGTCATTAGACGTCTGAATCTGGTAGCCCTTGGCATAAGCCGTTTCCCAAAACAACTTGACCTCCTTGACATTCTGGGAAGAGCCGAGGTCAACATAAATCCACTGCTGGTCACTGAAGCTACTACCCCACCGAGTTGACAAGGAACCATCCACCGCTTTTTGAGGACTTAGGGCAGAACTCTCTTGGGAGCTGGCCTTGATGGGTCGATTCAGGGCAAAGTTACCTGAACCCCCTCCACCTCCTCCTCCTCCTCCACCGCCACCTCCTCCACCACCACCAATTTTCAAATCCCCCCGACTCAGCACCCTCGAGTTGTAGTAAGTATTCTTGACTCCGTCATCATTATTGTGGTCCTTCAAGTACTCGGCCCATACCATGAACCATATCCATTGATTTTGTCTGGCTAAGAGATCCGGAGGTGGAATTGGCCCCACCTCAGCCAACGCTATCGGTTTCCCCCCTGCGATTTGAAGCATCTTGTTGTAATCCTCGTCCTTTGGGTAATTGTTCACCCAGACATCAAGGGAAGCGACGTCTACATAATTAGCGCCTGGCCAGAACTGGTCAGCCTTCCACATGTCAACGTCCTTGATACACCAAGTCCAAATGAGGTTGTTGAGTCGGTGATGCTGTGTCATGTAGTCGTGGGTGAGTTGGTAGAGCTTTCGACTTCCGTTCGGCCCTGCACGACCTCCCCACCAAGACCAGTCTTCGTTCATTTCATGGATGGGTCTAAAAATCGCCACTACGCCAGCATCCTGCATTCCATCCCCTTTGATATTTAATCCTGTTTAATTTAGCTAGTTAAATGATTTAATAAGACTAACCTGAAGCTGCTTGAAATAAGGGACAACCGTGTCAATCCTAGCCTTCCACTTTTGGTTAAGTTGACCTCCTTCCCAGATAAGGTCATTCCATTGATTGTCGTCGAGATAGGAGCGAATTCCTTGTCCTTTGTCCCAGCTGCAAGTGTCCCCAAAGTTGGGAGCACAGACGTGCCAGGTAAGGGCCACGACGGACCCTGCGTTCCACTGACGGATGGCCTCGTTGATCATAGTCTGTCTATTATTTACATCGTCATAGGAAAAGAGGAAGTCTCCGCCCCAGAGCCCTGGGTACTTCCCTGTGATGTCATGGGCCACTCGGGTCCATTTTGTAGGGTCTGAGTTAGGTTCCCTATTATGCTGACCGGAGATGGTAGACTTCCCAGACAGACTGGACAAGTACTGGAGCAACTCGCCTTTTGTCGCTTTCCCTTCAGCTACAAATTAATTTGAAATAAAAGTTTGGACTCTCTATAAAAATTTAGATTTCAAAATCAGTACAGAAATCTCGTTTCCTGCTCACTAACCTGAAGAAGTAGGAATGAATACAAGGAAGACGGAGGTCAGCAAAAGCTTTACGCAAACCTTCGTTTTCATTTTGACGAGATTTATAAATGTCGAATTTTGTTTAATTTTAAAGATCGTCAAAATATGATTTGGAGAGCATTAGAAGCCTTCAAGTATGGAGAAGGAGAATGTGTTGAATTGCTCTATGGAAGCCGAAGCCAGAGGTTTATACTAATAAATGGATAACCGCAATTGTGAAAACACTCGAATCCATCATGCTTAATTCTATGATGGATGAAACAGATTAGTTTGCTAGTTTACCAGTTATTAAAGAAAGACATAATATTTGGACACGGCTACATTTGACAGCTCACAAACAATAGTTGGTTCCATATTTTGACAGTCATTACGGTTTAAATATTAGGACACGTTGTAGTCAAACATTCAAAAGCCTGTCATGGAATAACAATATACTTATTTGTCCATGTTATCATTTCCAAGTATTTCTAATTGATTAATAAAAAAATTACATGTCCCTTCAAGTTCAAAAACAGACAGAAATGGCCTATTAAAAAATAGCTCAAGATGTGATTCCATTCTATGCCCACTTCCCAGAATCCATCCATATTTCATTCCCCTTCTTCTCCTTTCATATCCATCATGAGAATAACAATTAGCAGCTGAATCATTACAAAAGCCAGTCACACTTGTATACTAACCTATATCACATATTATAAGCTTTCAGCTATTTAGAATAAGTAATTGATTTTGATTGATCGTATTTGGGATGAAGGTTGAATTCCAAGAATAATTAGCAAATCAATTATCATCAACTTTTCCACAAACTTGGACTGCACAACATACGCAAATCATGACGGGGATTTGTCAATATTATCACAATCCCACAAAGCTAAAAAATAACACACTCATCCTTCCTTTAAAAGGTCCTGGGAAGGTCACTAGCTGATTATTCAATGGACAAAATCTTCGGTTCGGTTTCTAATTTTCCCCTCACTTTCATGTTCATTTTATATAATCATGACGTTCATCCATAATGGGATTCCTTTACTGTTGTTATATTATTATGTTGGATCGGAATAGCTTGAATTAAATGTGTTATGTGTAGTAAGTGAATAGCATCAAGAATCTTCGTAAAAAAATGACATCAATAGCAAAAATGTTCACAGTTTATACAATTACGGTCCGTATAATTCTTGGATGTAACAATAAGTGCTTAAGATTAAGTGGGAACATGAAACTCGGTTTAAATAAACGAATCTGTTGAAATTGTGAGTCTGGGACATGTGAGGACTTCCTTGTCATTTATTACATGTTGGCATGTGCTGGTGTCGAAGAGTTCAAGAGGTTATTTCTAATTAAAATCATCACATGTCCCAGGAGCTGAGGAATTGGCTAGCTTTATATTATAAATATATACACATTATGTACTAGCTTTGGAATTTCACAAAGATTTGTTTCCAACAGATGATTTATGATTCATTGTTAGCCACGTCAGTCCTTCATAGAGACCGTCTCCTGTCGTCGCGCAAGCCGGCTGCACGTACCAACTCCTACAAAACAACACAACATTCGACTCTATCACAAATCAATACTCATCAATTAATCAGACACATATAATTACAGACTATTAATTTTATCGACAATAATTTTAACTACACTCACCTATCACTAATTCGAGTTAGACCCAGCTTCTCTTGAATCTCGTGGGGTTTCATGGCTATAGAATAAAAGGATTTAACATTAATACACAAACGATTGCTTGATAAGGAATATGATTTAGTGGATGCCACTGGCTGCTGTGACTGTTTTGAATTACCATCAGGAAGGTCCTGTTTGTTGGCAAAGATAAGAATGATAGCATCCCTCATTTCCCGATCGTTGATAATCCTATGAAGCTCCATCCGCGCTTCGTCAATTCGATCACGGTCCGCGCAGTCTACTACGAATATTAGTCCATGTGTCCCTGTGTAGTAGTGTCGCCAAAGGGGTCGTATCTTATCTTGTCCTCCAACATCCTAGTCCATTCAAAAATTATCATATTAAAAATTATCATCCTCTGTGATCTGCCCGGAGGGGTCAAACTTGAAACCCATGCAAAAGCCCTTGAAAATCCTCCCTTAAAATTCTTACCCAAACGTTGAATTTGACTTTTTTGTACGTGACGGTTTCTACGTTGAATCCCACGGTGGGAATTGTGGTGACTGATTGGCCTAGCTTCAGCTTGTACAGAATTGCTGGAAATGAATCAACTCTTTTATATGATTTCATCGTCTTTCAGAATCGTCCATTCTGCTCTTATTACCCAAGGTGATTAATGAATAATTAATGAGCTTACTAGTTTTCCCAGCCGCATCCAGTCCAAGCATGAGAATCCGCATCTCCCGATTCCCGAAGATTTTCGACAGAAGCTTGCCCATTCTCAAGTCCCCCTCTGGTTGTGACAGGCAGGTGAATAGATGACCTTGGAACTCAACTGTCAACTCATGCGGTAATGAACTGATAAAATAAAATAAAATCCCTTTAAACTCGGTCTCTTCTATCCGAGAAATGAGAATTGACAGGGACCGATTTGTTTGAGAGGAAATCAACGGATTGAGAATTTTAAAATTTAGGCGCCAAGTCGTTACTCCCCTTTCCTCCCCGCAGCATTTAGTCTCTCGTCACATTACTCGCCCGTTTACTATTCTATTCGTTCGGATGTTTTTTTATATTTTTATTTTTTAGTTATTATGGATGTTGTGCTACAGGGATTTTTGGCTTCTGTCTGATCGTGACTGTAGCAATATTCTTTACAATCAGAAGCCAAACATCACTGTAACACAACCTCCCTATTTTTAGGAAGATGTTAATGAATAAATTGGAGAGAGAGTTGAAGATATTTGTTAAATAAATTGTATTTCAGCTCAGTTGATCATCATAATTTATGACTTTATATAGATATATATGGTATAATAAATAAGAAGGAAAACAGGGAGGACATCAACCACATTGTGATGACTAATAATCTTAAGATGGTACAAAGATGATTTCACTGTAGACGAGAGGGTACTTTTCTCCCTGGGAAATCCTTCAGTCCCCAAAACCCTTTGGCCTTAGCTTAAGTTTTGAACAATTTAATTTGGCTGCACATTTATTCCTAGAAATTATTGGCCTTTCATTAAGTCCACCTCGTCAATGATTAAATGACGAGAGAGGACGATGTTCTTTCTGTACGTACTACATAATATGTACACAATTTTTACCTACTCCACAAATCACATGGAAATAACTTTGGCTTTAAAACGTCTCTCCTTTGTTCTCTACGGATTTGTTGGCCATTTCAAATCTCGATCCTCTAATGAGAGATTATATAGAAATGTCTTAAATACATTCTTAGCACTCCTTCTCACAATAATTACACGTGTTAGTCAACTATTTTGAATCACCCTTTATATGATCAACATCCAAGGTTTTTAAAACAAATAACTCAGGTCAAATTGTAATTAATATTAAACAGGGCAAGAGGTAAATAATCAGACACTAATTAATATCAGGTTATTTTACAACATAAAATTCCATACTATTGGACTAGCATCAATTAAATGGGCTTTCCGAATTGACTTGTCCTTCAAACATCATTTCGAAAAGGACTTGCTAATCTACACTAAAATGTACACTGGGATTAGTTGGTGAGACACACAGGAGATGATTTAAAAATATTAAGAATAGGAATTAACGGCCTCACATTTTCTTAGCTGTAATATTTTAAGTAGAGCTTAGAATTTCGTAGTTTCATTGGATGGACTCACAAAGTGTGGGGAATCGAATGACTCGTAAATCGGCATTTTAAAAATTATCTTTCAAATCCAAAGGTTTTTAGTTATGGAGTCTGCTTAGCAAATAAGAAAGTCCTCGAGAAACTGAAACTATTCTTTAGTTGTTGGTAAATGTAGGAACGTTTAACCAAATACGAGGATATTTTTATTTAAAGCCTTATCGTAAATAACTGAACACAATTTGAAACTTAAAGCTTTTTCGAGTCAACTCTGAATAATAAGAACCCCTTACTACTTACGGTTAACAATAATTTGGCATATTTCTCTCTTAGTGATTATAAACCCTTGACTGTAAATATTTAAACATTAAATTACAACATATCATTGCTACTTCTAAAATCACAATTAGTTCATATCCTATAACCTTCTCTTTTTACTAGTCCCTATTTATTTACACAATAAAAATTCAAACCAATAAACCCAACCCGTTTCCTATACACTTATTAAGTCCTGCTCTTGGAACCCAAGTCATTGGCATGGCATGGCATGCACTCCAATTTCAAAACTCACAGGTACAACTTAATTTTCACTTCTCACTACGTAAAATATTTTAATTAACACGTGGACATAATTAACATAATTTTAGACGCAAAAACATTATCAAAGACTTGAAGGCAACAAAATGTGGTACAAAAATCTAGAAAATTATTTTTTTTTACAAACAACAGATGCAACCAAAAAAGATTCGTCTTCAATAAATTCTTAACAACTTTAACGAAACATTTTAAACTTTACAATCAGCTTTTTTTTTTAGATCCACGTGGCAAGTAGAGAAATAATCTTGACATCGTCTTTCTCTTGAGGAGAGTATTTTTGATTTTGAGATTCTTTGATTAAGACTAACCGAGTCCTTTTTAGCCTTTTCTCATAGAATAATGATTAGTTTGGTAATGATTTTTTAATGGAATTTATTTCCCCGTCCAATGGGGATTGGAGGTGACGAGATTCGTTCATCTTTTGAGAATAACTTGATTAGCAACATTATAACCAACTATATATAGAGAGACATTATTCACACTTAAATGTGGAGCATCTTGAAACGGTTAACAGTTTTACATACAAATCAGCCTTATTTCTATTTATATACGTCCTCCATTGGCCTATTATACATACTCTGTCACTTCTACAGGATTTGTCAAGGGTTCTTGTGCCTGGAAATAAAAAAAATAATACTAATTAGTCATCCACACTTTTCATCAAAACACTATTTCATCAATTCTCAAAAACTGAACGAATTAGACAGGCTCTTTGATATTACTAAAAAGCAATAGTGCATCAAAATTTCAAAGCCGACATTTTCAAAATTAATGAAAACACAAGAGGAGTTCAGAAAAATCGAATCTCTTGGAAAATGCGATAACTGACAAGATTTTAGAATCTCGCAAGTCTTTTCCAAACTTATAGAAACTCTAAATAACTCAAACGTCAGATTCGTCGAGTTCCAAAGATTAACAACCAAGGACTAACTTAACATAATAATTGGTGGGGAATATGAGGCTAAAGAATATGTAAATTATGCCACTACAAAGGATATCCCAGAGACCAACTGCAACTTACCCAAGGAGTGATCCAACACGGTCTCATTGCTCGCATGTAAAGTGACAGTGCAAAGAGAATAAAGCGACATAACCCAATTAATTAGAATAAACTGTGAGTATGAGGTGTGGGTCGTCGATGAGTGGACAACTCAATTCTCTCAAACTAATTTCCACCCTGTCTTCATCAAACGGAAATAGTTAACTAGATCTGAGAGAGTGAGTAATTGGCATGTCTACCAAGAACGAACCCACTCATCAACTACACCACCCTCATTTGACACCAAAAAACTCAACCTATGAATATGTTAGAGGACATGTGAAAGCCTGGGCATTTCAAGTCCACCCAACTACATATCAACTGCACAGATCGATTCATATAAGCTTACTGGGTATTCCTAAAAAGATAGAGGTGGTCCAAAAGAGAACTCAAGAATGCCCAAGCCTATAATAATATGGACTGATTAATATATTAAACTCCTAGCTCTATGTGGCCACACACCACACATTCTGCTGAGTAGGGCCTTTATTTTTGTGGATGTGGGCAAAGTAGGGACTTTTCCTTCGCAAAGAACGCCTAGAGTTAGTAATGTAATTTAGGTAGTTGTGCAGCTTTTTTTCTAGACTTGTTAGTACGGGCGTGAATTATGTGACTTGGCCAGTTTTGACAGAGTCCCATGGAAAATTATGGAAGAGGCCAAAGGGTAGGACTGAGTTGGATGACTAACCTCCTCCGAAATCGTCACCGGGTAACTTTTATGGAATCCCCGGTTCTTCTCTATCGAGATCCGATCTTCCGTCGTCGTCTTACGGTACACTGGGTTGTCGAAATTCATGCTGTCAGCATTCTTGGAGAAGAAGTGACGGTATAGCACCAAAACCACCTACATTTTACCATTTCAAAAACATTAATCCCCAACTCATCTCCAATATCTGAGGATTGTAAGTCCATCGAGTGGACGTCCATGAGGGATGACCATGACCTTACCAAAATAACAAGGACTAGGAGAGCAGAGAGGATCCCGATAACGATCCCGGCAATCGTGCTCGCATCAGAATCACTCACTCGTGAATAATTCTCATTCTGCTGATGTTTATTCATTCCTAAAAATCATGACATCAAACCAATTGGCATTCTTTCCTTATAATTAATTAGCTTACGTAATCCCAAAGCTTAGATAATATTTCCGCGATCCCCAAACCCGCTGAGCACATGCAATTAAAATTCCTTACCTGATTCTGCGGGGACAATTCTTTGTACTTCGTTTTCGAGTTCGGCTGGGGAACGATTGAAATCTCGGCTAGATTTCGTCTTATGCAATTTTCCTAGCGTTTTATTAAAGCTCCGGCCGCTACTGCTAACAACGCCGGACTCATCCAGCTCATTTTCTTCCATGGGGTGTCGGTGGTGGAGCTGGTGTAAATTGAAAGCTAATTCCCCAAATTAAGCAAGGACAAAAAACAAACAAAAAGTTTCCCAATTTAGCTTTCATCATTATCATGCCGTCGTTCATTATTAGTCCCCAATTCGGCATTTTCAATCCTTTCTTGTTCATAATCATGAAACAAGGGGCTTTATCGAAAAATCCTACTCAATTGCTGATCAATTTGTTATTAAGCCAAATTAATATCACGTTTCAATTTTAATAAGCAATGAACCTTTTTATGTTACGTTTCTCGATATGGAATCAATATCCCAGCAGTTTGATAACTTTACCATAGCATAAAGGATTTGACTTTGAAACTCACCAGGGTCTGGGGAACAGTTTTGCCCATCTTGAGACAGAATAAGTCCATCTGGGCAAGCACAGGAGATAAGAGGAGTTTTCTCGTTGATTTTCGGAGCTGGGAGACACAAGTGTGAGCATCGACCGTTCAAAGGAGTGCAGTGGTTCTCTCCATCCGGTTGTCGATAGGCGTGATAGACATGAACGGACATCACATGCTTCACCTGCAATACCAATAACCACCACATGTTATATTCCCTCTTCCTACCAACCACCATGAATCCCAACGCCAAAAGATCCTTGAAAAGTTCTCACAGTGTTGGGAGGGAGTATAGCCGAAAGCTCCTTCCCAGTGAATTTATTGGCTTTGAAGATGGTCTCATTAGCCCAATCCGTCCAGTAGACAAAGTCTTCGAAAGTCGTGATGGAGAATGGATGAGCTAGGGCTTCAGAGGATTGAAGAATGAGTCGTCGATCAGTTCCGTCGTAATTGCACGATGAAATGGAATTCATTTTGGCATCAACCCAATAGAGCGTCTTTTGAACCAAGTCCAGAGTCAGACCGTTGGGCCATTTTAAGCTCGTGCTAACAATCACTTCTCGACGAGATCCGTCCATCCCTGCCCTTTCGATTCGACCTGGAGTCACTCCCCAGTCAGTCCAGTACATCCATCTACAAAAAAAGGCAGAGCATACAGAATCCCCTATAGATCATAATGCACCTCCAAGCAAATTCTTAGCTCTTCAAGGCTATAATTTTCTAGGAAAGAAACTTTAGATCAAACATCCTTGTTTGTAAAGCCGCTCTCTTAGATTGTTCCCTCCTTACCCGTCCACAGGATTGACGGCAATCGCACGGGGCTCCACAAGTCCATCTTTAATCAGCGTTTTCCTCATTTTCCCATCCAGCTCGGCCACGGCAATGACTTTCTTCCCTGAGTCCGTCCAGTAAATATGGTTGTACACCCAGTCAATAGCTAATCCGTCCGAATTGCTTAATCCGTCCTCAATGACCACTGACTTGGCATTCCCTTCGTCAATCGGGGCTCTATAGAGAAGGAGGAAAAGCCACGTTTTACTTTCACCATGAAAACTCCCTATACACAAAAAAGTTGGTAGTGCCCTACTTGTAAATCTTTCCATCATGACCATCACTCCAGAAGATCATGCCGGTTCTGAACATGTAATCGAGGGCAGTGGCACTCCTCGTGTTCTCCACAATGAGGGTCATCTGAAATATAAACAAAGGATATAGCCCAACTCACACTCTCAATAACACTTGATGAACTCTCTCTAATCCCCACAACTACAAATACTCCACAATCGCTGTCTATACAGCTGGACAAGGGGATCGTCTAATAAAAGCTAAGTCCCGGCTTACTTTGAGATGGTCCAGGGACACTTTTCTGATATCGTGCCTTAGCGCAAAGAGCAGAGAGGCGTGTCCTTCCACCGCTTTACATTTCGTGTGATCTTTAGGATCCCGGAGATATCCCTCCACACACTCGCACTTGTGAGTCCCCTTCTCATTAATACACGTTTGGGAACATGATCCTGGAGTCTCACATTCGTCCACATCTTTAGGCATCAAACAATACACAATCTCATCAAAGGAACCAACGCTTTTGGAATAATACCACATCGGCACTCTTGACTCGGCAGTATCCCTCACCTTCACATGTAGAGTTCCCAACAAGTTTAAAACCCGGGTTGCAGTCACAAAAGAATCCACCCGGAGTATCTACACACACTTCCGTGCATCCACCATTGTTGACCGCACATTCGTTCACACCGCATTTATCTCTGGGCTCATCCGCCCAGTTGCCGCAGTCATTCGTTTGGTCACACACTTTGTCTAGGGGAATACATGTCCCGGTGGATCCGCAGTCGAACTGGGTCTTATGATCACAGACAGAAGTCGCTGTCGCTGAGGGAAAAAAACAGAACGAAACCACAAATCAATTTTTCAACAGACATCTTCTCACACCGATATCCTTAACTTTGGTAAGTATCTGTGGTGGTGTCACCCAAGGAGGTCGTGTAAATGATTGATGGACTACAACAAGACTAAAACATGTTGGAAGATCACAACGGCCTACTTTCCAAACCAATTCCATCATCCAGCAACCCTTTTCTTTTTAAATGGCCGAGGCTGGAAGGTGGTGGTGATGATGGAGATTTTTTGAATGAAAAATTTGAAAATTGTGAATTTTTTTTAAAGTAAATGCAGGTGATTTTCTATGATGCATAAATTATATATCTTTTTTTGAATCCTTTAAGGACCCAATTTTCTACAAGTACTTCAAAATACTCTTTTTAATTTGAAATTTTTTGGCGTCAGTGCCAATTAATCTAATTGTTAGAGTTGACAGAGCCGTAATTTGTAGCGGCTTGTTTTGCATTTTTGAAACCTCATTTTTCAGGGATAAAAATAAAATTTCTATCTAAGCTTACTTTTCCTTTTCCACACTTTTTGGGACTTCGAAATTTTCATTTCAAATTTTAACTTGAAATTTCAATGGCCAACCCTGGAAATATTACAGCCTGGCCTAAATTCTAGAACCATTTCAAATCTATTTCTCCTCAAGTCACATTCACATCATATTTCTTTACAAACATTCCTTCGTCTACAAAAACTTTTCGAGGACCAAAAGGCCCACATGTTTTTGAGAACATCTATCTCACAAAAAAGGACTATGAACAGATTTGCTGAATTAAATTCCAAGCCAGGTAAACAAAAAGGGCTGAACTTACTGCAGTTCTCCTCATCACTTCCATCAGCACACTCGGGACTTCCAGAGCATTGAAGATGACCCGGGATACATTCCAAACTTCGGCACTGGAACTGGTCTGGTCGACAGGTGACATGGACGCAGTCTTTTTCATCTGAGCCATCCGGACAATCAGCGTCGTTATCACAAACCCTGAGATATTTCCAAACCCCATATGACCTTCCATCCTCCAATAATCAATACAATAATTTACAAGACAATCTAATCAGCTGCTATAATCACCATAAACTATGAATACACGTAATCCGATCCGCACACTCGAACTCTTGCTTTCCACATCGGGAGGTGATGTTCATGCTTTCTGGAGAGCAGCCCTGTCAACAATTAAATTGTCATTCTCTATTAAAATCCAATCCAAAGTCCCAAAATCTCATCAAGTCTCATCCTCCCCTAAATCTGTCCCTACCTTTTCGTCAGATCCGTCAGCACAGTCATATTCTCCGTCACATCGCTACACACGGCAAGAGGAGCATAAAGTAAATGTAATTAGAAATTAAAACTTTTTTTATCCAATAATGTAATTAAAATATCTCAAGAAGGGTCTAAAATCCTCAAAGGCCTCTCACCCAATTAGCCAAGATACAAGAGGAGTCATTTTTGCACATAAAGTCCTTCCCTGGGGTGCAGGTTCGAGGGGGGCAGCTTTCCTCATCAGAGTTGTCCGTGCAGTCGTTGTTCCCTTTGTTACAATAAAACATGGAGGATTATTAGTGAGTTCGGAAAAGTTTCGAGAAATCTGTAAGGGCAAATGAAATCTTACCATCACATCGCCAGTGGTTGACAATACATTTGCCATTACGGCAAGTGAACTCGTTGGATGTACAAGTGGCATCTGGACAGTTCATTGAATTAAAACAATTAAAAGTTACCCTTGGGCATGTAAAAATAATTAGGAGAGAGTGAAAGTCAAGGGAAAGTCCAATCTACTCCTCACAAATGTCAACTGCAGTCCCCCCTAGTTTTAACGACACCCCATCTCAATCAAAGGGTCCCTTTAAAATAAACAACTCGTTCTAATTCTATCGTCGGTGTCCAGAAAAAAAGGGTCTACTCTACTCCAGTCTCCTGGACACATAAAGGAGAAAAGGCAACTACAGTCGACCCTAGTTTTAACGACACCCCATCTCAATCCACAATGAAACCCCTTTGAAAGAAAGTACTCGTTCTAATGCTCTCAAGAATGATGTGGGTGTCCATAAAAAGAGGGTGCACTGTAGTCCAATCTAGTGGTACAAGGTAAACGTGACTTGATTTATAAGTGAGGCATTTATAAATCCTCGTCTCTCCATTTTCCTCCAGATTCGTTCATCTCTTCTAAACGAGTCTCCCACATTCTCATTCTCCTATTCTCGAATGGAAAAAATAAATAACCCTTAAGCCCAACCCAACAAAGAACCCCCCATGCAAATTCCCACATTCTCAATCCCGACAGCTTTTAAAATTAATTCCCTCTTCCACCAAAATATCCCTCTCTCAAATTTACATTAAATTGTCCACAAAAACGAGACTTAGATTTCTCATCCCATCAAGACTACCCAATGAGTCTCTCATATAAAATGAAATAACCCGGATTCTAAGGGCTGCTCAAAAATCAGGGCCGCCATTCTTCAGAGATTCAAAGCCACTCGCCCCTTGGACACTGAATCCCCTTAGGTCTTATAATTAACATTAAGGGATAGGCAGGGATTGAACATTGAAAGGATAGTGGGGACGGTCAAGGAGCCTTGGAAGATTTTTGACCTTTATGTAAGGCCGATGAAGGGGACTCAATGTTGAAGGCCGGTTGACCTTTGACCTAAACGGGCTTCTCACTCCGACGGAGTTCGTCGTTTATGAAAAGCCCGTTAATCCTATAGATTTAAAGCTTGTAAGTTTCCCTCCCTGCCCGACCCTGGTGTAGTCAAGTTAATGCATGCATGACCTCGTTTCCCCAAATTCAATTAAGATCCATCCCATAAATTAAACATGCTCTTAAGTCTCCCCAGCCACGTGCATTATACACTAGAGATAAAATATGTTTCCCCATTTTATTCCAAGGGTAGTAGCCAAGGTTCAGTTAGTCGGGTTTTTATTTCTCGGGGAGATACGGTTAGTTGTTTAGTGTAAGGCTTACTGCAAGCTTTCTCGTCGGACTCATTGGTGCAATCAGCAGTCCCGTCGCAGACCCACGTGAGGGGCAAGCACTTCTTAGAAATCCCCTCTATGCATGTGAACTGATCGATACTACATGTAAATTTGCCTGAAAAGATAAAAAAAATACACCAGACCTTTTAACTAATTGCATCACTTTTAAAGCTTAATCCCATTAATGCTTTTATCATGTAACATTCCAGGCTTGTAAGGAGCGCGGTCCTTAACGCATCGTGCCCGAACCGCGCTCCTTGACGCAAATAAATTTACCCCAAAAGCCCTTTGTCAACTTTGCTGTACATTTTAAAATTTTGACCTAAAAGCGGAATTTTAAAATGGAAATACAAATTATAAATCCAAACACCATTTGTTTAATTTTTTTAACGGTATACTATGTTCAAAAAGTACATAGACGTTGGCCAGTAATGGGGGACTATTTCTGCATAATTTTAGGAGGAATGTAAATTTCTTTGACAGCCTCATAATTATACGTCGGGCTGCCAAAGAGTAGAACGACGAACTAACAGACAGACATTCAAACGAATTTAAAGAGTAGAACGAAGCGACACTCGAAAGCTTGTCCAGAATATTCCAGAAACATCTCCAGCCAAGTCTCGCGTCCAAACTGCCAACAGCTATTTTATCACATGAGGTAAAAGCCCCAATTGTATTTAATAAATAAAAGCCTCCCCGGATGCTCCATTCGAAAGCCAGTGAGGAAAGCCATTGATTCCAGTCTCTCAGCAAATGTGCCTAAATGTCCCCTTCAATTTTTAAAACAGTCCGGAGATGCAAACAAGCAGTGGAACCTGAAGACAACTCTGAACAGAGAACATGAAAGGCGACTATGCGAGTTGAAACATTTGCATACAGGAGTTATTAGGGAGGTTGAGCTACAGTCATTTTTGCATTCTCATTCTGACTCTAGTAATGCTTCCAAAATTGGTAGTACAGTCTCAATCAGAAGCCAAAAACCACTGTAGCACAACCTCCCTATTCCACAACCTGTGCACTGCCTCTCCTTGCACATTCTCATTTTGGAACTGGTCGACATGGTGACTTAAACTGACGTAGTTCATGCAAGTCTTCTCATGAGGGACCCTGCGATTGTGGACACACTGGACCGGAGAAATCTCACCGATAAGGGCACACACTCCATCTTCTCTCCTCATTACCGTCGACTTTGGTCAAGTCAATAGGACAAAGTTTCGGTCAATTTTGTCAACTCTAGGAGAGGACGTAAGTACGTACATGTGGTTGGTGGTATGGTAACTACAAGTATCTAGTCCTACTCTCCTCAGTGGTCACACCCGTTATATCTACTTGTACTTAGGTTCGGGGAAAGTCAATAAGACTATAGATTGAGCTTAGGAGATAGTATTGGAAGTGGTGGTGGTAGTTTCATGGCGGATTCCAATTACATGCCAGCAGAGTCCATGTCGACAAAAGTGTAGAGGAAGTTAGAGGGGACTTTTGCTGAGTGTTAATTCACTTACTACGACAGTCCTTTTCATCCCGGGAGTCCGGACAGTCTGCACTGTCATCGCAGACCCACGCTTTAGGAATGCACAGGGTCCGAGAACATGCGAAATCACTTTCCAAACAATTCCGCCTTCCAGTTTCTAACATTTTGGGGTGGTCAAAAAATCGGGGGTTTTAAATTACAAAATTCATTCATAGTTCGTTTAGTTGAAGTTTCATTGTATGTTATTTATTAGGGAGGTTTCGATACAATAATTTTTCGATCAGATGCTAAATTTCGAATCTTTTCAACTTTCTCATTTATTATTAAAATTGGCTTGTATTTGTGTAATTTTTTTTTTCAACCAATAAAAAAACGTTTTTTTAAGTCAAGTTTGATAAATTTTGATAAAAATTAGCGCCCTGAAAAGATTGGAAACTTAACACGTCTCTCCGCGTTGCTTCTCATCTCCATAATGGGTGACTTTATTCCCATCACCCTGAACATTTCCCCAGTTGCACTATCTAAATTAATTTCCGTACAGAAAAACCAAACCTACTGACTAACCTTATCCAATTCTCCCTCAAAACTTATTTACTCGACCACACAATTGCACAAGTTTTCCCTCATCGTGTTTCCCATAGAACATGCCAAAAGTCTTGGGTGAAACTAGAAACTATTTCTATATCAAGCCTGAGCTTCAGAAAACTCCGAAAAATTACCCCCCCCCCCCACCTCAACCAGTTGATACTGATCTCCGAAAAAATTACCCCCCCTCAACCAGTTGATACTGATCTCTGATTCCAAACTCCTAGAAATTCCTCTCCAATTTCATCACTACAAGATTTTAAATATATTCATTAATTACTTGCGTGAATTCCCACAAAGCCAAAGGGAAGGGGATAGACTCAAGAGGGAGGCAGGACGTAAATATTTCCATCATTAAAGTCCCTTGTCCCTAAGGGTCCATTTCTATAAAGTACACTACACTCAACTAAGTCCATACATCACGGAATCAAAGACCCCAGCAACCTCCCTATTGTCAGATAATACAATACATAACAATAACAGCTGAACAATAGGTGGACAGCCCCCTTGGTTTAGCGGGTAGAGTATATAAATACCCGCGTGTTGAATATCTTCACCTCATTAAGAGCTAACAAGACTAGAGAGACTGGGAGAGCTGGGCTAGTCTTCCCACAGAGTTTGGAAACTCGGCGGATGTAAGGTGGAAACCACTACCGTCTACAAAACACAACCCGCTCTGTCCAATGAGCCAGGAAACCCGGGAGAAAGCTAAAGCAGGGAACAGAACTGGGAGAAGAGGTGGGCAACATTCATCTTCATGATGGAGCACTAAATAATATCTTCTTCATCCTATTCTCCCCTTTACTTCCTTTCGTATACATAAATATAAATCTCAACATGTTTTCAAAACTTGTTAAAAAGTAATAAACCGTTCAAAACGGATGTAACACTCTGGTTATTTTAATTTTTCATTCATAGACGACCCTCAAGGGTCCATCTAATTGGGGCCATCTTCAAACTTGGCCTTTACTAGGACCTTCTAAACGGATATCTGAAATGGGATATCGAAAAAAAGGACTTCGAAAGTTATAGTCTGGACGGACGGACACATGAACATGCACATAAAGTACCTGTGCTACTTAATAACCACAGAGACTAGAGGGACAGTAAATTATTCAGACTACCTTGTTCACCCAATTTTTGGGAAAAAATCCACTAATTTCCCCCCAGCTTTCAGGATCAGAGACGACAAAAAATTGCTGACAATGCTGGTGGTGCCTTACGAACTATATTACAGGGCACTATGGCTCAAATTTCAAAAAGCTATGTGCTGAATCGTAAGTTTACAGGGCAGAAGGGCTCAAGTTACGACACCTTGAGTATGGGCTGATCCACCTACCTCAAGCACAACTCAACACCTAATCACAATCTTACTACCCGCCTCAGGAACTAATCTCAATCCCACATCTCTTTCCTAACTCGTAATTAATTCAAAATAATTAACTCCCCCGTGGCTATACACACAAGGGCCAAGCTGACTTGGGAATTGGAAACGTTGCCCTCTCTGTCATTTCAGTCTCATTCCACGTCCATACCCCCCAGTCCCTATCCTCTCAGAAAATCCTGAGGAAGAGACGGATGTTTGCCCCGTAAGAAAAGCCAATTAAAAACTTTCCCTTGTTAAAAAAGCAGAGGGAGTAAAAAAACGAAAAAAAGTTGGGGATCTTGACGGGTGAAGGATTTTGAAATCCACGTGTTTCCGTCTTGAGTACTAAAATAGTTTGATGATTTAAATTGTGCCCCGAGTCGATAATTGAGAGTAAAAAAAACTCTGGAATGACTTTCTCCAATTCCAGACGACCTCATCATCATAAGGAAGTTTTCCGAGGGCACAGGGCATGTGTCACTAGAATCAACTAAAAGGCCCAACTTTATTTTAACAAAGGCGGAGGGATTTTTTTGTGACCCTAATGGGTAAACTTTTCTAATCCTGGGTAGATTATTAAATTTAAATGTTTTGTAAAAACTCCAGACTCACTGCACATCTGGGGGTCTTCGTCACTCCTGTCGTTGCAGTCGTGCTCTCCTGGAATCATTAAAAAATATATATTCAGGTGAACCAAAAACATGGAGAACCCGGAAACTTTCACTTTTTACATCATAAAAAAATCAAACTACTTATTTTGAAGGATATTTTTAAAAGGACATACCATCGCACTTCCACCGACTAGGAATACAGTTTTGTTGATTGGAACATTGGAACTCGGATTCTGAGCAGATAAGGGTCCCTGCAATTAACCAACAAATACACGTAAAATTAACAATTTGAATTTGCATCATTTATACAACATTTTCTGGTATCAACTTGTCAAGTTTTTGTAATTCTAAACTCCGAAAAATTATTTATTCAGAAATATTATTACTGAAGTATTGTAACAGATTTCTTCGCCTTTCTTCGACAGAGTATAAACAGCTCAAAGCTACAAAATCAATATGACAAGGTGATCCATAATTTCTACCGGACCACCCACATTCGGACACAAGGAATTAATAAATCCCATAAAAACCGAAAATCCCACTACACCAACCGTGACGCAATTGGAGACACATGAGATGACGACGTCCCAGGGAAAAATATTATACCTTGTTCAGAAACGAAATCTCAAGTCCCTCCTCAAGACTCGACTTGCTGAGCAATTGCTGAGCACCAGGTCGAGAGAGAGTCGAAATTGATGCAAGTAGCTATGGCCCATACCGGGGGACTTAAGGACATGGAGAGAAGCCTGTGGGGGCAATTGAATGTCAAGTCAGACTGAATATTTCCAAGAGTTTGGATAATAAATATTCAGAGTGGATTAAGTAGGAGGATGCTGGAGAACTGGGGAATAGCCGAATCTCCAACTAGTCGGGACTTAATGGCCGTCAGTAGGAGACTGGAGAGATCGTTGACATCATTTCACACTCCACATATTCCAGCCAGCCCTTGCAGACTTGAATCATCCCACCAGAACCTCATCAATTCCACTCAAAACGGCTATAATCCAATTCACAATATTATCCTACCCAATCTATTCCAAACGACCAATCTCCACTTAACCCCATGACCTTTTTTCAAAACATTACTATGGATTATACCCGGGTTTTTTTAAACCCGCGTTTCAACGCTGGGTGATAATCTAAGCCCTTGTAGATCTACATTCACCCGCTCTGTGTGGTTAGCCAAGTAGATGATAATATTTTATTCCACTTGGGACTGTCTTTGCGGGAATCGGGAGATTTTATTTTACTACAACATTCGGGGAAAGCATCCACTTAGTTATTCGTCACGAGCTGACGACTCTCAAAATTAGATGGCACAGGCTGAAATCACTTTCGAAACTTTACACTTGCTTTTCAATGATGGTCACATCTGCAATCCGCATTTCCAACATCACATTTGGAATAGAAAACAGTAGCGTCAATTTAACAACAATAGGGAGGTTGTGATGCAGTAATTTTTTACTTTTGAGTGTGACTCTCACTGACTCTACCAATTTTTAAGCATTGCTACAGTCACAGTCCAAAAATCACTGTCTCTCAACCTCCCTAATGACTCGAAAAGCCTAGGATTTTTAACATGAGTAAGATACAGAAAGTAAAAGTACAAGTAATCTTTGACCAGGACATGTCAAAACCTCCTGGGTGACCAAGTCTACGCAATAAGGGGTCATATCCAGGATCTAAACTTTCTCCAGAGTGAAAGGAGGAGGAAAGCTTGTAGAGAGATAAAAAATAAAATAAAAGCAATTCATGCCGACTTTCCCCACCTGGTCATCCCATTCTCCGTGTAGGAAAAGATTGGAAACTTGCCCCCACCTCCCAAGCTAAAAGGATTAATTAGGAGAGTAGTACTTGGTCCGAGTGTGTATTTGAAAGAGAGTGTGGATTCTCAAGTTTTGTGAAGTGTCGGGAGAGTGTGATGTCGTGATGGTTTGGAATGAGAAGAAACCAAGTTCGTGAGATGGAAATTCAATTCCTCTCCCAACTTCAAACTCTCGTCTCCAAGACACAAAGAAAAAAATCTCGGCTTTTGTCCCCCCTATATACGAAACTGAGAAATTGAGACCAGAGACAAGTTACACAATAAACCGTTCAAAACGCATACGACCAAGTTGGACAGTTTCTGTCACACTTTGAATCTGGTGCTCACTCCTACTCACTCAATGATAAAGTTGCACAGTGCCCCAAATGAACTAGACTATTTCTGATATCTCAGCGATGCCCGGCGGGCTAATTATTTATTTTCAGCAATGCCCATTGCAGCGGGCATCGATAAAGTAGTTCCATAATATTAGAATAAAACTTTAAAAAAAAAAAAACTCAAATGTCCACCCGGTTATGCCCTTATTTAAAATTGGCATCCACTAGGACATGTTAAAACAGATATAGAAAAAATTGCCTTGTTCGAAAGTTATCATCAGGACTGACGGAAGGACACATAAAAAGTACCTGCGCTGCTTAATATTATACCATCTCGCTCTTTCTCTTTAGATATCTTCAGCTAAGACAACTGGAAAGAGTGTGGAAACTTGTTCAGAAACCCCAGGATTTCATTTCCTAACTTTCAGAGGGAGAAATACTTTTTTATGCACGTACTTGATCTCTTAAAAGAAATAAAAGGCTCATCCATCAAAGACATATGTAGGAGTGTGTGGAGTATCGATAGAAGCCCCTTCCATCATCCTGTGGCCAAGCCTGAATGACCTCATCCAAGATGGGCAGTTGGATGACCCTTTCGACTACATAAATACCAGTGTCTCCTGGCCACTCCTGCCATTAATCGGAGACAAAAAAACGCTTGTCTATAGCAGGCACACCGATCGATTATATTATGTAAATACTAAGGATGCAAATGAGTTTCAGTCACCTCGACTCATAACTAAACTCACAAGAGTTGATGAGTCGGCCTCAAACTCTTTCAACTCAACTCATTGGTATCACTGGACGAAAGCTAGGCCAAGACTTGGTTCGTCCGAAAAAACCGAAAAAAACCGAAAGAATGTGCCAACCGTACGAGAGAGAGGATCTCTTTAACGGCCTTCATCTTGAGTCGAGAGTATTTGTGTAGAAATCTGTGCCTCTCTAAACTTGTTAGATAACCTTTATACACATTTCACACCCTTATAAGTTATAACATAATCTGTATACACCCAAGCCCTATACGCACTTCCTCATCTTACAAATAAATCCTCTTCTTCCACAAGCACAAGAAGAAGAAAAAAACATGAACACATCTCCCAAAAAAGTCTCGTATAACTTTCTCCTTTGAAAAATAACACGAGACTTGCCGCACTAGAACCAAAAGAGAGTGAAACAAAGTGCCCTTGATGGACCAAAAAGAAAGAAACTAAATCCTATTAGTTCCATACCCCCCTCCCTTATGAGGGGCATTCATAATCCACGCTCATGGCCAACAATTGGAATTATTAACTATTGGGGCAAGTTTGATCTTGAACTTGGAGTTTTCTTTAATCGTAAAGAGAAACTATTTTTGTCACCCGATATTTAATAACCGAACCGATTTCTTGTCCAGCTAATCAAAATGAAGAAGAAGCTCAGACTTGTGCATCGTCATCCAACATTAAAAATATTGCTGGAGACTAGCGGATATAATACAATAATAAAATATATTATTACATTGAGATGGGAAAGAGCCAAAAGTCAGCTCTCTTCAGTTATTAGGGAGGTTGTGCTGCAGTAATTTTTGGCTTTTCATTGTGACTGTACCAATGTTAAGAGTATTGCTTTAGTCATTGTAGCACAACCTCCCTATTGATAAAAAAGAATACATTTTTTATCCCATATGTTGCAGTATTTCCAGAAAAGATTTTGGTACCAAAACTACAAGTAGATTCAGTCCCACGTACCCAAACATTTCCTCAACATTTACTCCAACATTTGGGTACAGTCCATCAAGATTGTGTACAAGGATGGGAAAAAGGCTCTTCCTCCTCCCGTCAAACCCGATCCTGTCAGACAAGTCTTATCTTTGATTTAGAATTTCAATACCCGGGCATTTTTTCGAGAAAAAAAAATCCCTTCTCACAACATTTTCTACAAGGAGAAAGAAAGGTCCATAGAAAAAGTCACAATCGTTACTGTAACAAACGGCTTTCTACGGATCGTAAAAGGACACCTCTACATACGTAGATTCGTACACACATAGCAGAGATAGTGTTGTCAGTCCAGAAATCTATTTCCGTGAAATAGGAAGCGGGTATTTTCGGTCCATCCACCCACTCGGCTTCCACGGCCTTCCAGGATTTTTCAAATGAGAGAGAAAGGGTTCGGAGTAAGGACGGAAGGGATGGATGACACCCTTGAGACACTACAACAAATACATTAGATTTTGCATATGGCGGTGGTGGAGGATTTGTTGTGATAGTCATCATATTGTCAACTTGTTATTCCATCCCAACCCAATTCCCAAACACACTTCATTTACATCTCGTACACAAACACTTTTCAGGGGAAAAAACCCGTTCCAGTCTCCATAAAATACCCTGCCGGGATGATATACTAGCTCTACGTCAATGGAAACCCTTGCAAGATCTATAAGAAGAGGGTATGGAACTTTTTGGAATGCGTGTGGCTCTGAAGGGGAAGCAGTGCCAAGTGCGTGTGAATTTTAAAGCACTCGCTTGTTCTAAAGTTATCGTCCAGACGGACGGAAGGACATACGAACATCCACATAAAGTGGCTGCGGTACGTAACAAGGAGAAATATAAATCAGTTGTGGGTGACAAAATCTGTGTGAGAAAATCTCCTTTCCGAGTGGAACGTCTAGGGAGATTTACATTTAAAATATTCTCAAACACTAGAAATAACATATTGGATGGACACAGGATATTTCCATCCAAATTAATTCCATAGACACAAAGACATAAGAGCTGACGCCTTCTCTAGTAAATTAGTTCTACAAACGATGGATAATATCTGAATTTTGTATACAAATATTCTGCACATACATGCAACAAGGATGGTAACCCTTTTTCAGATGTCACATGATATAAGACTCCAAATTCCCATAAATTCCACCACCAGACACAATTTTATTTAATATTCTTGTTATACCTTCCCATCTGCCTCGGGCCTAGGAACTTATACTTGTCCATATTTTCAGCTACGGTGATACGAAAAATTCTAAACGTCAAACCTTCAATCTGTATTACACAAATTCAATCCCAAATTCAGAATAACTAGGGGCTGACAGGCCCGTCGAGCGGGCCACACATTAATAAAATTTAAATCATTTGGCAAGCGCGTTAGAA
>JAQFYM010001727.1:0-29863 GCA_034694785.1 Agrenia bidenticulata | reverse complement strand
TTTGTGGTCATTAATTATAGATATGATTATAAGAACGAGCATAATACTTTCTTTTGGCGAAAAAAAAATACAAAGCGGTTCAAAAACGATACTACGAACCGTGCAAAATATTCCGTTTTTGTTCAATTTGGGTTCGATACTAATGCTGATGATACAAACACGCCTAGTATAACAATCAGTAATAAAAAAATATGATCGCAAATTTTATATGCTGAAAATATACATACCAAGTAACATGAACTAGGCTGGTTATTACATAAAACTACCTAAAATACGCTGACTACAAAATCTCAAAAATTAAGTCCAAAAGATTTTGCGTAATTTTGCATAAAAAATTGAAAACAAAAATTTAATTGAAATTTTACGCGCAATCAATTGAGTTATTTTTATTCAAAACATAGTTTAATGTAATCGCATAAACGCAGGTTACTATATTTTGTTATTTTTTGATCAAAAATTTTTTTTATAAAAATATTTTGGGGGCCCTCCTTAGCCGAAGGTCCTGGTGCCCCTGCCCCCAGTGCCCCCCTTTGAATCCGCCCCTGATAGCAGCCCGTGAAGTACAAAGATTATAAAGAATTGGTCCATCAAGTAGTAGAAAAAAAATTAGATGCTGTCATTGTATATGTAAAAGATGCGGAAGAAATTACTAGACTAGTAAAAAAGGGATATGAAAAGTTAGAGCTAAATAATCTTTAAATCAATGTTGATAAAATACAATATAAACAGAGTTAAGTAAAGCCTTATGGAATAAGGGTTAATGAATATGATAAGTTCTTTTGTGATCTTTACAAAAAAACATGTTTTGAATATTTAAGGTCGAGATCAAAGAAAATTATAGAAACGCTCTAAAGTTAGTTGGATGGTTTTAAGATGGTAACCTAGAACTCACAGATCTAACATATGATTTATACGAGTGTAAAAAACAAAGAGCACGTGGATGTGAACTGTTAGGGAAGAAAGTTTTTTTTTAGCGGTCAAAAAAGCATTACAAGAATTACGAAAAGCAAAAATACAAGATTACAGCAATTGATGTATGCGTAAGAACGACTGCAATAGCACAAAAATAGATGCGTGTCTTTTGCAGAAAAACAAAAATGGGATTAAGAGAACTGTCTCGTGGGCATCTAAGAAGTTGACAATGACCGAGCAGCGATAAAAGGTGACATAAAAAGACATGTTGGCGGTGATGTACGAAAAACAAAGATAAAGCTATATGTGGTGAAGTCGTAGAATTTCATCACATTAAGTATCAGAAGTTTTACAGGAGATCAGTGAATACGCAGAATCAAAAAATGATTGTGTAAATCAATGAACTTATATATTACAGTCAGTATGATTAATCTTTAGAATATACAGCAGCTGCAGAAATAGTAACGGCTGATGCATTACCGTATTTACAAAGATATGGACAAGTAATCAGTTCAAGATGTTATAGCGAGTGATGCACCGATTAAGATTAGTAAGGTTAAGCAAATTAAACATGCAATAATAAGTGAAGAAAAACATATTAGAGACATGATAGTGGAGATATAAAAGAACTTCCAAACGAGAGGAGAGAAGAAAACTCGATGTAACAATTCATAATATGTTTTTGCATGATGGAATAACAGCTTTCGTACAGAAATTATAAGAAAAATATTACTGGCCGAATATGAAGAGGAAATTGAGAAAAATTATACAATGTTGCCAAGTATGCAGTAATAACAAGCGCAAGTATAAAAACGGAAGCACAGTCAAAACGACATCTAGATGAGGAAAAAACTTGGGATTGATGTAATGCATGATAAAGAGTGCAAAAAAGCGTTCCTACTAATAATTATTATATTTACGCAATTTGTAAAGAAAAAGAATATTGTGAAGAAGAACTAAAGAAATTTTAAAAAATTTAGATATAGTTTTGGCACATATGTGGGTTTCCGAAAATCTTATAAGTGATAATGCAAAAGAATTTGTTACAGATACATCAAAAAAGTGGTGCATATCAAGGGCAATCATACTCAAAATAGTAAGCATAGAAGCACTTTGTAGTAATGGCGTGTAAGAAGATTGAAAAAAACATACGCGAGGGATTATAAAAATGCAACGATATTACACCGATAGATACGCAAATACAAAATACTGCAGACACAAATATTGATACTTACCATTTTGCGCTAAGATTTACGCCTGATGAAGCATTTATGATGACAGTGGTATAGTTTTTTTTTAAAAATTCAGTATTTGGAAATTTTAAACACGGTTTAAAAAAAAATAAAATAAAAATTAGATTATGGTGGCAGGTAAGAAAGAAACGCGAGACAATTACAATGATAAAGCAAAAAAGATACAAGGAAAATCTAAAAAAGAGTGGTGATTTGTAGAAAGTAAAGCAAAAATTCGTACTTAGTAAAAGATGATAAATGTAAAGCTATATATAAAAGAGAATCTACGATTTGCAAAGATAAGTGGTTATTTAAGTTTAACTACTGGCTTAAGAAGAACTGTTATATATCTATATTTTTTACACCCCCTATATGACAATAAATGACATAAGTATTCAATAAAAAAACTAACAAAAAAATTGGCAGATTTTATAACAATATTATTAAACGTTGAGTTTTTCTAGAAGGAGTTATTCCAATTCCATGACAAAAAAGTCTAATAAAAAACTATAATGGGTCTGGATACATTTTTTCAAGTACTTTTTGTTCACACTTTTGTTTGTAAAAACACATACCTTTTTTAGTATGCCTCGTAATCAAGGCACTTTAGATTTTTTATTTTTCATGACGGCAGCGACTTTAAGACAAAAATGTATGTGTTTTGTAATTTAACACGACACGACATTCTTATTTTTATCGAAAGTACGTAGAAATTTTGTGTCTCACATTGATCTACATGATAAATCACTTTATAACAACAAACGCGTTTTTTAAAGCATGGGTAAGTAAAAATTAAAGCGTTAAAAGGTTCGTGAACATATGATTTAAAATTAAAAAGCTTTTTTTAAGAAACTGCTAAGCATATAAAAGTTTCTTTATTCAAAACGGTTCTAACGCAGAATTTTTACTTATAGAAATAAATTTTATCTCGCCCATACTATTTAACTCACTACAGAATGCAGTTGTAAAACAAGTATATAAATTTTTGTTGCTTTTATATATTTTTACAATAACGCCTATCAATATATAAAAAAAAATTGGCATGTTATAAGATGACTGTTGACTGAATGCTTTATTTCAGGAATACTTGTTACATCCTTTTAAGTACAACAACACTTGTAGGCCTTATAATACTTTGTTTGAATATTAGAATAACCCAAACTACAATATACGTAAACCGTCACAGAAAAAGCCGTTAGGGTACTAGTAGGGGCAGGCATCTGGTAGATAAGAAGGCTTAACATCTGCTGCAACAATAACTTATAGGTATGGTCTACTATGTATAAATGCCCTTGAGCTGATATGTATAGGCTGTCATTAAAGCTTCAGAAATGTTAGGATTTGGGTCCGTTACGTTATGTCGCTAACCGTATTTTCAAACAAAAAGACAAACAGTGTATGTATATAAAGTAAACCATAACACTTTACGTTTCTTTGTGCATGTTCTTTTGCTAATAGGTCTTTTTAAGTATTCAGAAAAACATTATAAAGTGTTGTTTTCGCAAAACAACCAATACAAAAAACTTAGAATTCTCCTAAATAAAAAAAAAAAATTAAAAGACCCTCCTATTAAGTTTAAAATAAAAAAAGTTCGTAACGGAATCGATACTACAAAAGCTTACACATAAATAACTTTCGAATACTTATCGGAACACAGAAACAAAAAGCAAAGACTGAATTTAATAGTACACATTTGTGCAGCGCAATGCATACAAAGGTTCTACATAAAATTGTTAATGTTGAAGTAAGCAACTATATATATATAAATGACTATATAAAAACTATTTATGAGTCAATTTATTGCACTGTAAACATTTTATGAGCACCAGCATCATCTACTAACTGTAATTTACCGCCAATGACTGGATCTAACAAAATAAATGGTTTTTGCGATCCGGCTCACAAGTTTACCAATTATTTTTTTATATCTTACAAATCATGTATAATAAAACTAAAGAAACATAGCAAAAAAAAAATTGCTTTGACGTAAAAATGTCATTATAACGTTTTTAAGGTTTGTTTTCGCATGCGAAACTTATTAATAGAAACATCTGTTTTTAAGCACGACTTTATGTTGTAAACTCATAGACAAGATATAGAATAAACTTATATTGCTTCTCTGTTATAATTTAAATAAAACAATAGCATTATAGTCTTTTATAATACACATACTAGAAAAACACGTGAAAGTGCGTTATTCGACATCCCGTAGTGTTTTTTTTATAATTTGAGTACATATATGCTGCTTAGAATTGTACAGCATTTTTTTTGTATTGTTTTAGCAAAAAAATAATTTTAAATGACTGGATTTTTATCGAACTATGAACTTATCTTTTTATTTACAATTATACACATAAATTTATCGAAACGGTAACGGTTCCGGCGGCATTATAAACAGGTTGAAGAGTCTAGATACGATTTTTTAGTAATGCGATAATTATTTAAAGTATAATATAGAAGTAGATGAGGCGTTCGTTCAAAATTTGCGTAAGAACACTTATGTTTGGTAATGAAGGATAAGACTTTTTAAAAAACAAGTTTTTTTTGCTTTACACTTACATTATGGCGTCCATGCATAAAAAAGTGCAAACTCTGCGCGAGCAGCCATAACATACATTTACTATATTGTTTTTGATGTTTACAATTGTATCTTTTAACCAGAATAAAATAGTTTCGTATTTTTTTCGAACGTTGTTGTTAGGTTGCAACTAGAGTACTGTTAGTATATTGCGGACTATCTTCATTAAAGAAGTACAAATGACGAGTCTGTTTATTTTTTATTAATTTGCAAACACGGTGAACCGCATTTTAAATGCCTGTTACAAACGAAAGTAGCAAATACAAAAATCCTTTGGCAAGAAAACAAAAAATAAAACTAATTTTATCTACTACAAAACAAATATTACAGATGATCAATGTAAGGTATACCAACTTAGCTCACCCGATAAAATGTAATTTATTAATTTTTCACGTGTTTTTTTTGCCTTTTTATGCGTAAATAAATATTTAAGTAAAAATGAAGCAAATTATTAGAATATAAAAGGTAAGGCGTAAAACATACAACACAGCTAGGCATTTTTACTGCAGACGCAAAACCGCTTTTTTCGTTATAAAAAACAATAAAGTATTACAACACAACACAACACAAAACAACACATCTCTTAAAAATAGTAAAGATTATATATTTTATAACTTTTGCTTTTTTGTCACAAGAAATTCTAGCATTTAAAAAATGTACGCTGCGTCAGTGTAAAATTTTATTTTACTGCTAAGATACCTCAAATTCTACAAATCAAATAACATTTACTTATACAATATTGCAATAACAAAAAAAAGCTAGATTTATTAGATTCGATTTTTTCTATTAAAATCTTTTTAATCTACGACAATACTGATCGGCTGGTAAATTGCTTTTTCAAGAGGCAAAAACTTCAGTTCTATGTAGCCACAGTCATATAAGCAAACAATACAAGCACAAAATATAACGATAAAAGTTATAAAGATGCGTATGCATTTGTAAAGAAAAAAAATTCTGTACATTTTTCACAAACGTAACGTTAGTGGATTTTGAGATACGAACACAGCCTAGAGCGACAAACATGTCATCAAGGACAAAAAAAATTACAGAGTGTAGCAATAAAAATTAATAGAATAAGTAATTGATTAAAGCTTTCTTTATAGAAAAAAACCGTAAACACAGATGCATGATTGTAATACTTACTTATTTGCCGTTATGAAAAAACAAAATAAGTATTGGTTACATTTATGTTCATCACATAAGAGTCAAGTAAGATGCAGCATGTCATCAATAGTAATAAGTGCTAATTTAATCAATGTTTTTTGTTGTTTAATCCTTTTAAGCGCGTACTATTATTTCAGTAAAAAAGTTTTTTAAAAAAGTATAGGTAAAATATAACAAGGTTGAACAACCCAAAATCTATAGCAAAAGCATAAATGTGTAAATTGCTAAACTTTTGCTTTTTACGACTTATATCGCTAGTAATATAGTATGTTTTTTTACAAAGATGCCGAATTTTAGGTGTAATCACAGTGGCGTAGGATGAAACTAGCTTGGGGGGGCTAAAGTCCTCCCTCCTATTGAATAAGTTGCGCCTGAATTTAAAGGGAAGGTCTTTTTTAGGTGCAGACATGCATTTCGATAAGATACAGCTATATTAAACAAAGTTTAACTTAAAATTTTAAAAAAATAGCTTAGATTTTTACGGAATAAATCATGTTTTCACGCAATTTTTTTTGGCAAAACACAGACTAGACCTAGTCAAAAAAAATTTCTGGCTACGCCTTTGAGTAATCAGACCAATTAGGTATTTCATAATATGAGCAAACATAAGCAAAAAAAAACACGTACATATGAGTATAACGTAAAACTAGATATAAAAAAACATCATCATAATAACAAGATAGAGTAGTATTGATTTTTTGTCTTTTATTTATAGTTTATTTGTAGTTACCAAATACAAAGTATATTGAAAGCACAAAAAGGGTTCATCTAACAAGTGTGTTATCATCGTATATTGTTGACAGGCATAAAAACCTGTAAAAACACACTAGCTGCAACCTTGAAGTCATGTATGAATTTTAATAGATAGAAAAGGTATAACAAAAAAACCCACTTACGTTTATCAAGCTAAACAACCGACAGGCTTTTTTTGTTATTATTTAACATGTATTTATGCTTCTAATCATATTCCGCACATATTTACGACTACTACACATAGTTAAATATTACGGAATGCCAACAATCAATTTTCAAACGACACGACAATGTAAGCGTATCCGTTGCAAGAACAAAATTATTGTACAAAAAGTTAGTTGCGATACGTTAATAAAACTAGCGGTAAGAATTATTTATAATATAACAAAATTTTGTTATAAAAAAAAACTTATGAACTATCTTTATAAAATATCAGCATTCATTGTATCAAATACAATAAAAGCGGCGGTTTTTTTTCAGATGTTTTAACATCTTTAAAAATAGAAAATGAAATATAGATTTACTACCAAAAAAACTTGATTTAAAATAACTTTTTTTGGTAAATTTTTATTCATGTTGTTATGCAAAGCTAACACGTAAATTTCACTGCCGCCACATTAACAGTATATTCTTTTTACTGGTCGCATCATAACATTTTGTAGAAGTCGATTTCTAAAAAAGGATTTATTGCTATATTTTAATAAAAGACGATTGAATGCCGGTAAACATGCAAAAATATGACTTGCGTAAACTTGATTTACAATAATGTTGGTGATAACTTGAGCAATTTTTTGTAAAAAAAATTCTTTATAGGTTGAAATAAATGCAAACCCGACATCTAAAACAATACATTGGATGGCATATACAATACAACTGACATGTTGGATTTTTTTTTTGTCATCAATGTGGTATCGCAATAAAAAAATAACAGGTAATTGTAAACGAGAGGATAATATGCATGGTTTCAGCAACAAATCAAAACAAATGCAAGTACTTTTTTTATCGCATTTTAAAATTGTTTTTTTAGCAAATTTTTACACGACTCTGCGTGTTTTTTGTCTCATTTTGTGTACGACAAACAAACAGTAAAATACAGCGATGACAAAAATATGTGTACACATAAAACATAGCAAAACTTGTACAAAATACTCGGCAACAATTATTTTTTACAAATATTTGTGTTTGGTTAATCAACTTTTATACAAGAAACAAGTAAATCCAACACTTATTAGAAAACTAGGCCCTGTTTTGATCCCCCCCCTGGGTGAAAAACCCCGAGTAGAAAAGTTTATATCTACCTCGAAATTATGACATACACGAACCTGACCCGGTCGCTCATGCCAAATGATTATTCCTAGGTTTTTTTAGACCGGGGAGTAAAATGAAAGTAAAAGTGTTTTCCTGAGACGAATTTCCCCGGGGTTACTTTCCTTCAAAGTGAACTAGAGAAAACCAGTAGCCCTATTTTTTAACAAAATAACCCCGGGTGTAAAAGTCGAGAACAGGGCCTTAATCTGCATTTTTTTTAAAATTAGACCTCCGTAATCGAACACAAAATGCATGTTTATTTATATGAAACCGCAAAATTACAGCTCATATACGTGCATTAGTTGCATTTGTCATATAAAAGGTCAAATAGATAATTTTGTATTTTTTTTTCTATGCTAAACTTGTATATTTCCAACCATTATTAACAAAACTAATAAAAATACAAAGTGTACACAGTCGAAACATAAAAAAACAGACCTATTAAATGTTTGATTAATTTTATTGTTGTCTTGTCATTAGCTGATACGGGACACGTAAAAACAAACTTTTAGGCAACATAAAATTTTAACAAAAAAATTAAACGAATTCAAACCCCAAATTACATATTAAGATAGTACAGGATTCAGTAAAAACAAACCCTATGATGCAATACTACACGGATATTCTAAATAGGTTGTAATTTTAATAGCTACTATTGCTTGCTAAAATTGTTTCATGGCAAGTCAAATGTTAAATATTATTTTGGTGTAATTTAAAAAGTCAATAAGCCCAACCCGATTTTGATATTAACCGCTCGCACTAGTAGCGCAAAGAAATAAAATAGAGGAAACTTTACAGCGAGGTTAATCTAGGTCTAAAAAAACTGCAAATGCTAGTCGTAACGTTTGGTGCTCGCTTTTATGACGTCGGTCAAACATTTGATCTGCTCGCGAATATGGAGTACAACTATAAGTAACTAAAAAATAAATTTTAGCATATTGAAAAATTATTGATAAACGATTAAAAAAACAAAAACAAAACTTGGATTATAAATAAAAAAAACTTTATGTATGAAAACAAAACATTGATGTTATAATTATGCATTAAAATTCTACAAAAAATATTTTATATTTAAAAGCGGATATTTGACAATCTTTACTAAACCAAAAAAGTAATAGTCCTATGCTCCTATTGCAAATAGATTCATCCCTTTATGTTTTAGGTTCATAAGATCATATGAAGCAAGAAAAAATCGTAACTTCAGCTGCATCTTTATATTGTAAACACAAATATGCATATACGCCGCGGTTGTTAATTATCGTAATGAAGTATATGGACTTCAATGTCCGTTTGATTCGGGAAAAAATTTAGTATTTTTTTTTCTGATTATTACGATACTAAAATTTAGCCTTCATATGTAACAAAATATATGTTTTTTTTTTGAAGTGTTAGTAAATGTTATTTTTTTGCAGAATTTTTTTTTTTGCTTTCTCAACAATTTTTGTTTTTATAAATTTTTTTTGATAACAATTTTTTGTTCTTAAAGAATTTTTAAGCAACAAGAAAACTACGTAATCGACGTTTTGTCATAGCCTAAAAACACAAAATAGTATAGAACATCGTTGTTACATAATATTATAGTAAAACGCATAAAACCATTTACGTATTAATCTAATGTAGATGCGATCTATAACAAGTAAAAAATTCCGCTAAGCAATAAAAACGATAAGTTTATTTTTTTTAGAACAAAATCATATCTGATCTAGTATTTAGTACAGTAAAAACGGATTTGGTAACAAACCGACTGCTTTTTTTTCACGAATCATAATGAATTCTTTTAAAATCACTAAGAGAAATCTATTAAGCATTTACAAGATCATACCGGAAAACAGATAGAATTAGTGTTGTCTAGGAACAAAGACAGGTTTTTGTAATTTTTTGTAAAATTTCACGCTTAAAAGTACATTACGAAACAATTATACTTTAGTATTTAAAGTTGTACATCAAAGTATGTCAATAAGTCGTAGAATGGGTATAAGACGAGCAAAACGTATTCTTTTTAAATACGCATTATGTGCAATGTTTTGTTATGCACATAACTGGTTAGCAAATCAATACTAATACGCAGGCAAATACATAGATAAAAGCATTTCTAGACAAAACCCTGTAGCTAAAAATGCATATTATAGTAACAAACAAAGACGCATATTTTAATTGCACACACTGAGTGTATAGCACTGCTATATTTTGTCTATACGCATACAAAAAAATGACAAACTCCGACTATTTTTCGTACAGCAAATATAGATCCGGTTATGCGTAATTAAAAACTTTTGCACAAGTAAAAAAGGCGACTGCAATTTTTTGTGCATTGTAAAACTTGTTTCTAAGCGTATGCCTTTGTATTTGTTTCGTAAACTACAGCATAGTTGTTTTTTATATCAGACGCATAGTGCATGTGCCGAAAGAATAACAGCCTGAATATGTACAAATTATGGCAAAATTATCGTGTATACAATAATGACGCCGGTGCTTTACGCTTTTTGCACGCTTGTACGAAAAAATGTACCTACAAGGTAGATTATACAGTTTTTTTACACAAAAAGTACCTTTTACGTTTTCAAAAATAAAAAATAATAATCTGGCGCATAAATTTATACCGTACTTATCTTTTTAGGTCCTTTCAATTTGTAATATAAAATAAATGACAAAAAAACTACCACAGTGTTTAAAATTGTAATGGATTGTTAAAAGTGCCTGTAAATAACAAACATAAAATCGTAAAACATAATACCGCACCAAAACGTATTACAAGTAAAATTTGACATTTTTGGTATGAAAAAAGCACAAAGGCACTGTCTTTTTACGCTTTTACTATATTGCAAAATATCAATTTTACTTGATAAAACAAGTCGTAAGCATTACTTAGCTAAATTGCTTGTTTTAATACAATTTTGTTGCAAATGGTATTTACACGATGTTTTGTGTATGGTGTGACAGTTTTTGTGTTCATAAAATCTTATATAAAAGGTAAAAAAAGACAATATTTACATACCTGTAAATGTTGCGCCCAGTGCAAAAACATAACGCTGCAGCAGTAGAAGCGTATTTGACAATATATGTTTATTGCTTGTTGCGAACTTACGGCTGTAAGTCTGCAATTGGCTACTTTTCATAAAAGGTATGTTTATAACGGGGTATAAAACTTAAAACGGCGATCTCTATTTATAGGCAAAACTACTACATACAATGCTATTTTACCTAGTTTAAAGATGTTGCTTTAGTTACTGTTAAAAAAAAATTGCGCGCATTTATATTAGTAGAAAATTCTTACACAATTTATACAAGCAAATTAAATAACAAGCCGTTATTTTTGTAGTTATATAACATGAATATGCGTTTTGCTTTAACGGTAATACCATTACTGAAAAAGCAGCTTTTCGTTTTTTTATTTGCATCTTTGCGTGTTTATTATGTTTTTTAATATGTTTTTTATACTTTTAGTATCGGCAAACATTCTTGTTGGTAACTTCATAATACAACTTGTATGTGTGCATGTTTGCATACATGATCCGCCAAAAAATTCACTCTAAGTTATAGTTTTTGTCAATAGAATATGCAATACTTGCCTATACTCTCATAAACTAGAATAGAAACAACTGTACCGTTTTTGTTTTTTTTTAATGTTTATGTATTATCTATTGATTTGAAGCGCAAATTTTTATCCTGTATGTATATTTACCTGTTTAAATGTTTTTAGTTGCATTTAAACACCATTTCGCCATCATAATTTTTTCATGTTGTATTTTTTTACAATAATTTTGTCTCATCCAAAATATAAAAACGTGCTTTTATTCAACGACACGTGTTTTGGAAAAACGTTTTTGGCAAAATGTGTGTTCTTTTAAACGTTTCTAAAGACAACTATGTCTTTTTATTCTGCCAAAAACGTTTTTTAAAAACGTTTTTGCACGCAATTGTTATTAAAAAACTCTTTTGTCTGGTTTAATAGCATCAACGTTTTCGAAAACTTTTTTTTACGAGCAGTGTATATGACAACAACACTTATGTGTTTGCTTTGTTATAGAAACGTGTTTGGTGGGTTAAAAACTGTTTTTGTACACCAAAAAAAACGCATATGTCTTTTTTTTTGGCAGATTAGTTTTTTTTTGGACATTTTTCAAATATTAATTGCCTGATATGATTCTTTATAACTTTAGGCGTGGGTAAAAACATGTATAGGACATGTTTTTAAAACATATTTGCTCGTATATGGTCTGAGGATATAAAGATACATGAAAAATCATAAACATAGACATTATATAAATATTTTTATTACGCCAAACTGTAAAAAAATCAAAAAATTGTAAATAAGATTACAAACGAATTAAAAATAAAAGAATTGCATAGCATCAATAACGACTGATTGCAACGAATCAAAAAACAACAGTTTACTATTTTTTATCTGAGTTGTTATAAATATCTGTAAAAGCTGTAAAAGGATTACTTATTTTAAACACGTTTTTAAATAAAAAAAAGCAGTTTTTGAAAAAAGATACCTCATAAAAAACAGTTTTTACGGTAAAAACATGTAGCGAAAAAGACAAGTATTTATAAAAAATTTTTGTTCTTATATTCTTTTTCGCATATGATATACATGTTTTTTGTAAAAATCTGTTCAAAACCGTTTTTGAAAAAAAGACGAAAACGTTTTTTGTTACAAAAGTTTTTGTGTAAAAACGTTTATGAAAAATTTATAGAGACACGGCCATAGTTTTCTTACGATTACCGCTTAAAATTATTGTTTTTATTTACCTCTTAAGTGTGTTTTTTACCCAAATCTACCTTTTGTTTATATAAAACTTTTCTTTCACGAGATCAATTTCATTATACGTAACAGATATATTTTTATTGTTCTGCTTAACGTAAAAGTGTTTTACTGTAACATTTGTTAATTTCTTATTGTTCGTCGGACACTTATTCAGTGATGCATACAAACACAGTGCTAATCATGTGCGTATAGTTTATTTAAAAGTTCTGTCTGCAAATATGATGACTTGATCTCCGTTCTCTATCTGTTTAAATTGCAATCGATCGTATATTATTTATATACCTGATCCACCTGGCAGAGTTACTGTCTCATTTGTAAAATATATAAGCATTACAGAAAAATGCTAGTGTATAGTGGCTTTTACATTTTTTTGTTCTGCGTAAACACGACCTTTGTTAAAAATATCGTTTAAGGCATTCTTTACGTAAATGGGGGCGTAATTTGTCTATAAATGTCACAAATAAGTTTTGTACAACGCGACAGCTGTTCAGCATGCATAAGAATACGCTAAGTCGATTTTTTACATAACAAAAAACATGCTGTATTGTTTAGTATATATTGAGTGGTTTTCTTACTACTATTTTTTGATTAAGTGACAATATTATAATTTCAATACATACAAGTGTTTTTTGTCTTTTATCGTGAACCCTTTTTTGTATATATTTGTAGAAATTTTTTTGCTATATGTTTTTTTAAAATAAAATTTTGATGCATTTGTTTTTTGTATAGTTTAAACGACGACAAAGGTTTTTGTTCACTTCCAAAGGTGTTTTTTTTTTCGACCTTATATTGGCAACCCAGGCAAAAAACACTTGCTATTCATTTTTGAGGTATGCATTGCCACAGTTGCATTTGACAAACTTGTTTTTTTTTGTTCTTTTTATCTTTTATCATTAGTGCTTTTTTGTTGAATTATGCTTATATGTTTAACCGACTTATTCATCAAATAATAGCGTGAAAATGTCTTGTCAAATCTGTCTAGCAAATAGAGGCTTCTTTTTTGCGGTGATAATTTTTTTATAGGGTATTTTTACTTCTTACTATTATACCGAAAAGCATTTTTTTTTATTTTTAAATTTTCGTGCTTAAGTATAGCACTCAGTGATGCTCAAAAAATATATTGTACAAGCAGTATAGAAAAAAAAGAGCATTGCAATATACTTATTTATAGGCCTCTGTATAAATTTTAATTGTATTTACACATTCATTGCTTAAATTGATCCTTCAAAATTAAAATAAAATAATTATTGTAATAAATAAAAAATTAAACGAGACAATAAAGAACGAAAAAACACCACTAAAAACCAATTGTTTGTATTCGTAGTTAATTCTGAAGTGTGCAGCGCGCCATTCCGCGTGCAGCCTGCTATCTTACGCGTAAATTAGCACAAGAAACTGCAGCAATAAGCAAATTCTTATTAAAAAAAAAATACGGCAGATTTTTTTGACATAAAACACACAAAATTGATCTTTTAGTTTTTTTTTTTGTTTTTAAAAAAAATGAGTATCCAAAAAGTAATGTATTTATTTTTTTTTATGCTTAAAAAATAACACCTTACAAAATTTTTGTCATATATTTGTTTTTCTCTACTTTTTAAGTACTTGCTTAAAAGCGGGCTGGACGCGGATGGCAAGCAGCTCTAAAATAATCACGCAATTTTTTTAGTTACTGTTTATTGCTAGCAAAAAAAAATCTTTTAAACTAAAAATTTCTTTTTTAACACTTTTTGCTTATGAATAACAAAGACATCGTATTTCAGTTTTAAGTAGAACCCAGATCAGAATGTCTGTATCTGTAAATGCAATAACAAGCGTTAAACCGATAAAAGAATAGCGGGGTATACAAATCTACTTTGTCGTATACAAAACAAGTAAAGCCTCGACGATGAGAAATTGTATCAATGTTTTTATTGATACGAACAGTATAAACAAATACTTGTGCTTACAATAAAAATTTTAAAAAGTTTTCTATGTGCTTGGTTTAATGCAATTTACCAAAGAATTTTTCGTTTAAATTTTTGTCGATTTTTCACTACGAAAAAAACTAATCTTTATTCACAATCTGGCAGTACCTTTGCAAAACATTTTTACAAGTTGAGTAAATATGTATAAAAATGTACCAAAGTATTACAGAAAAAAATACAAGTGTATTTGATAGCTGAAAAAGATCGCTGTAATCATTTAACTGCTATTTTGCAAAAAAAGCAAAAACACTATAATCGCATGTACTTGATGTTATACTAATTACAAAAGATATTTTTCAGCCTCTACCTATGCACATTTTACTAATATATGTTTTTATGTGTTTGATAATTCAGTACAAAATTTTATGTTTTGCAGATTTGTCAACTATAGCGGATATATATAACTAAAAGTGAAACTTTTAAGGCTGAAATTGTATGTTGTCTGGTAGTTATGCAATCGGCTGTGCAGAATAAAGTAAGAAATATAAGCTTTGATATATACGGTAGAAAAACAAATAATATTAGGGCAAAGTAAAAAATTATCAAGTAAGTCAGCATGTCGTAAATATAAGAAAAACTCTTGTATGTAAGATGTTCTACTTACAAGATTGAGTTCAGTACAGACCATTGATAAAAGATATATGTACATACATATGCATATAAACGCAAGTAATGATATAGCCATTTGAAAAGCTGTTAAGTCGCAAGAAAGTACTTATTTTTAATTATTAATTCGTATAATTAAAAAATTACGACTCATGTTCACAAAAATCACTATATGAAAAAGGTTGTATAAATTTTTAAAGACCTTACTGAACCATGTTTTGCTTTTTTTTCACATGGGAATGGATAAGTAAATTTAATACTTATTTCTGAAACACTGCTGCGCATATACAAAGTCAAAGATAAGGTTTCTACAGAAAAAGAATATGCGAGAATTGATTTTGTCAAAAAGTTGCGCAATAGTTACAAAACAGAACATAACAAGTCAACAAAAATAACACTTTTACCAGTATAAAAATGTATAGATACAAAAAAAACAGCAAAATTTGATAAAGCAAAGTTTTTATATAAACGTGGGATAGGTTTACACTAGAATTAATGCATCCAATTACATGCCTGGCAGTAGATTGAATTTGCGACAAAAAGATGAGTGTGTTGTCTCGATAAACCTTTAAAATACAAAATTTTTAAAAGAATCAAAGATAAAATTTGGTCAGCTGAAAGCATCTAGCAATTATAAGCAAAAATGAAACAAGAACTACTAAGACACTTGTAAAAAATTTCGTATCATATACATTGTTCTTGTGCATATTCTGTGTTATTAAAAAATAAATAACTAAACAGAATAAATATGTAATATCCGATTTCAATTTTACAATCACTGCGGTTTTGCTATGAAAACATATAACAAAATTTTGACTTTGTGTACCTTTGCGATAGAAAGATACAGGTTTATATATTGCAAAAAGTATAAAATACGGTTTTGATAGATTATATTAAATTTTTGCCGCAGTCGGGGAAGCTTTTCTAACATCAATTGTAATAACCTATATAAATTGGCGTCTAGCAATATAGACTGCCGATTTGCTCGTGTTTGTCGTTGCGTTAAAACAACATTGAGAAAATATAAGTAGACGTATGAAAGTTTTTTTTTAGTAAACCCATTTAGTAATTTTACAATATAGAAAACTGCCAGACGATTCCACTTGCGTTTATTGTTGTAATGTGCAAAAATATCACTGTGAAGTTCGCGAACACGTGTCTTATTAGTAACATTAATATACCTTTTATATCAGTTATGCAAAGACGACTACACAAACCAAAAAACGACGCGATGTAATGCATCAGCATAAAGGAGTACGTAAAACGTTTAAGTATCGGCAGAAAATTGTAGCGTATTGTGTATATTATACAACAATGGAACTGCAGTGTGCTGTTTTTTCAATTTTGTGTGCATATCTTCATTCATATAGAATTTTTTTTGTATTAATTTACTTTTGCTGTTATTTTAATATTTTACATATGGTGTGTTACAGCGAGGCAGAAAAAAACGCATAGTTTTTTCTTACTATTTTTAAACATAATTCCAATAGTAATATGAAACATTTGGTCAACTATAAAAATTAGTATAATAAAAAAGCCTTATTTTTTTACTGAATTTTAAGTTTTTCTTTTTTCACAGAACGAGTTTTCAAAGTTTGTCTGCTGCAGCTTGCACAAAAAAATTCACTTGTTTGCATTAATTGCTTCTATTTTATATTATGCAACTCCTATATGTAATCCTTTTTTCTGTAGACTTGCACTTCAATTCCTTCAGACAACAGCGAACAATAACTATTGTGTGTTCCTTTGTTTTGTATATGACCATTGTAGTTTTCCCTATCCTTACTTGTTGCGCTTTGCAGGTTTTAACTTTTAAACAAATTTTTAAGTGTTTTCATTGCAGAGACTAAAAAAAATTTCTAAAAGCATTTTTGTACCATTTTTTTGTTGTTTTTTGCATATTTCGCATAAATAGTACGTCTTTTAATAAGCAAATCAATTTGAGCATCATTTTTTGTTTGCAAAAGACTCTAGTATATTAGACATTCAAGTTTAAAAATAACATGTGTTTAATGACAAGTGTTAAACTAGCCCGTGTAAAAAATTGTACAATTATGTTATATTTTCAGTAAGTATAGATTGTTTATGCTCGTTTTTTGATTTATAATATCTATCTATTATTACAAGCGCACAATTTATTGTTTGTATGTTAAGACTCTTGTATATATGATACGATAATTATATTCTTAAAGGACATTTGCTGACGCGTTTTTTGTATTCAGTATAATTTTTTCCATAAAATTTTTTATTTTTATTTTTTGAATATTACAAAAACAATTCTACTGTGTTGTAAAACATTCCCCGAACGAATATCTTATTTCTACAAATGACGCATTTCATGTTCTGCTTAGTCGCAGGTTTGCGATTTCTTGCAAAAATATCTTGATATTGTAATGCGAAAACTACACTTGCGTATTTCTCATTTTTTGCTGTCTCGAAAAACATTTTACCTTTTCAGCCATTAAACTAGTGTTAACAATCGCCAGGATATCGACAAATAACTACAAAAAACTTATAATGAACAAAAAAAATAAGTTCATCTAGCAGGAAAATAATTTACATTTTTTTTGTATATTTTCAAACCTTGAAAATCAACTTTTTTTATAATATTTTTTAACAATTTTGACAATTAAAAAAATATAATTATAATATTTAAAAATTGTTTAAAAACAGCTTTTTTAAATTATACTTGCCCATGTACACTTACCCATGTACACTTACCCAGTCAGGTTTTTTATCAAATATATTTTTCATACCCCATACCTGAACATTTAGTAATTATCACATATGTAATTTGTTTTTTGGCGAACAAAAAATCGGTGCATTTTTTTTGGAGTGGGTTCTGTGATAGTGTTGGACAACAGAATTCAATTAACGGGCTATATAAATTTTATTAGACATATCGACATATAGCATATTAACTACATCTTACGTAGAATACGGAGTGAAAGCAGGCCATGGACAAGAAATTTCTGTATTTCGAATAAAAAAAAAATAATGTTTTCAAGCAAAATGCATATTTTTTCGCCATTTACTCGAGTAATTTCTGTCCCTATATTTTTGAAACAACTATTTAACATTTTTTTTGATTTCTACTTGTTTGTTAGGTCATAAAAGTGAAAAAAAGCAAGTACGTACTATTTAAAACGCAATACGTATAAATAAAAGCTCAAGTATACAGATAACATGTGATTGTACAATTTTAGAATAAAAAGATGATTGTAACATTGTTTTTTAACCCTGAAGTATTTTCTTTTATTATCGTATCCGACTTTAAACTAATAAACATAGATACAGAACTAAAAATTAAGCTGACTTTGTGGTTTTGAATAACATGCCTGTTGGTAATTTGGTTAAGAAAATCGAGGCAAATACAATTATAGTTTAAATTGATAAATTTAAACAAAATATGCAAACGAAAATACAAAAAAAACTGAATATATGAATTCAACACTAAAAAATACTGTTTCCGCGTCTAAAGTATGCCAAGAATCTTATTTAATGCTAATTTTTACGATTATAAAAAAAACGTATATTTTTGTAAAACCCTGCATTCAACACTATTACTTTGTAACCAATAATTTTGGCGTCGTTGATAGACCCGTACACAAAACGGTGCATATAGAAGGTTCGATGGCTTATTTATATCACAATTATATTTGTAATGGTTACGCAAGTATATTTCCAGGTATTTTAGTACACATTAACTACGTTTTTTGCGTACAGCCTAAATACAAAACAATTTTTGTCGCTAAAAAAAAATAAATGCTTATGTTTTTATACACACTGAGACTAGAAGGCAGTACATAAACTGTAACTTGCTTGCGTGAACAAAAGGTATAGAATAAAATTACCTTTTATTTAATGAAACTTTATTTTCCTTGGTAATAACATGATTTATTTGTATTTAAATATACATTTGATATCGCCTTACGTTTTGAAACTTGAGTTTGGGTTTGTGTATCCCTTTTTCTATATAAACAAAATTTTTAAAAATGCAAACTACGTAAAAAACAACATTTGCAGTCATGTCTTTAATTTGATAAACGCCAAAATCTATTTCCTGTGTATAGACTTTCTAACACGTCAGTGACACATGTTTTTATACATTTAAATCATTTCCGATGCCAACTATCTTTACGAGGCTTATATGTTACGTAGCATTCTATAATAAAAAAGTATTTGCAAAATTTTGTTTTTCTTAATCATACCAGTTGGTACAAAATAAATAAAAAATATTTTTACTGGATGCAAATCGTATAAAAATTTTAGTTTGACATTTTTCTGAATACAAAAACTACAGGATTATTAAAAAAATGCTATAGGTGCACAAGACTCATAAAATGATGATTCTTGCGCTTATATGCTAGATTATTATATTTTTGTATTTTGAGTATAATCGTTTTTATTTTTTTCATATATAACTATCGTAACAAAAAATATCTATAAAAACCTTTTCTCATATATCCCCGTGTCCACAAATTATTTTAGAAAAGGACGCATATAAATAAATCAAAAGCTGTGTACCCCTGGTTGTAGAACAGCAGAAGAGATATATACTTGTGACACTACATTTTTTTGTTAGACTCTCACATAACAAGTCTCATTATGTCTAGACGCAATTTTCTGCTTCATGTAAACTCAAATAGGTGTTCACGAGTTCTGTTAAGATATATACACAGCAGGGTAGCTTTTATTATAATACATTGCGATATATTGGAAAGCTTAAATGAATCGTAGTTTTACAAAGGGCTAACACAGGGAAACTTTTGGTTGTTCTTGATAATTTTGACAACTAGTTTACGATTATACTTGGGCAATATCTGCTTTGCAGATACTACCACAGTTTTATACAAAGAAACACCGTTACTATAAAAGCACAAATTTAAAAATATACGATATAAAACATCAACTGTTTTTTATAAATTCGTAAATGATAACTGATTTCTAGTTCTTTTATTGGCTAATACATATGTATATCGCACAAAGGTTTTGTTTTCTACTGTTAGAATATTGCAGTTACGCCGTAAATACATATAAGGTATTAATTTTCACGTTAAAACATAAGTATGTGATGATTAGCTTTTTTTAGAAAAATCAAAGAAGAAAATAGAAGGTCTTACAAATGTTCTCTTTTTTATTTTACGAGACTTGTAATACAAGTTGGAATAATTTAGTAAAAATCCATAATCAGGTAAATGAGTTAAGATAAAAATACGATGTTAGATTTTCTTCCTGCTTTATTTTGCATGCTGACTATTTTATTTTGTCGTAAAATAATATCTGAGTTGTAGATCATTGCATTACACTAAAGAAAATCTAAATTTTGTAAAATTGTGAAGTCTATTGTATGCAAATACCTTAACACATTCCTTGACAATAAATTGACATAAAGCACTAGTTTCTTAGTCAGTCGACTATTTTTAATAGTGTGATGAAAATATTATCAGGAAGAAACTGACAAATTAAGTAACAATGGCAAGAATTGACCACGTCAAAGTAACACGTAACTAAACTAGATTTCGATAACAGGTTGCGTGGTACTTGTGGCATACGAGAAAAAACTGTATGACGTAGGTGCGGCAAAGTTTTACACGAGTACGTAGTTTTGCGTTGTATTTTTTATACTAGTAACCACTGTGTGTTATTAGATAAGCGGCTACATATTGCATAGATGCGTATAAATGTATTGCAGCAAACTGCAAGGTTTGTTTATGTTTGTAGAAAAAAATTATGTAGCAGTTTGGATGTTTTTGTAATATAAATACAACAAAATACTACGATCTATAATTAATTTTAAATATAAATTTTTCATATATTGTTTTAGATTTTGCTATGCAAAATGTAAAAGTTAGTATGATTTTATCGTCATTAGCTTAATTTGTTTTAAGTAATACAAAATAAAAATTAAAAATTACTGATATAGAAAATGAACATATGAAGTACCATTAATAGGTAAAAGCATAGTAAAAAAGTAATCACTCATTGGTGTATCACTACATTTGAGCATAAAAAACATGGCTTTAATGTATTAAATAAGCGCAAATGTTATTCACCCGATACAAAAAAAGCGTAAATTTTAAATGGTATGCTTAGACATGCTTTTGCCAAAAAAGATGTATATTTAAGATTTTATTATGATAAACTACAACTTTTAGATATTTTTTTTAGTCATTTACCTCAATCTTACCATATAGGACAAAATAATTGCACAAAAAATACTAAAAATCATTTTTTGGCTATACCGATAGCGACGCTGTTGTACATTTTACTTTATGACTGCTTCTTACCTTTTTTACGCATTAAAAATAACATATAAATAACTTAAACAACGACCTGTTGTTTTTAAATTTTTTTTATATTTAGATGTAATTTGATATGGTAATAAGATTTGATTTCATTACTTTATAATTATAAAAAGGTTGCATATAGCTACATTTACAGATGTTGCCATAGTTAAATTTATTGAAACTTAATATAAACTAACCACAACCACCATGGAAATCTAATGAAGGTATCAAACGGTGCAGCTTGCGCAAAAATTACCAAATTTTGAAGTATAATGCGTAAACTTAAGCACCAAAACTGAATAAAAAATTTTGCAAATAGTTTCAAACGTTATTATATTACAATGTAGTAAATTAGATTTTTTTGTCTCCGTGGCAGCATTTTTTGTAGTGCTTCTTTTATTTGGCAACACCCCTTTATTTTTTTTAAAACTTTTTATGAATATAAATCAATTTGAATATTTTTGAGCTGTAAGAGTACTTATAAAGAACTTTTGTTTCAAATTTAATTAAAAATTGCTGGAAAATAAGTAAAAAAGTAATTGCAAACGATGCCTAAATTTTGCCTTGACAATCGCAAACTTATTACTACAATGATATTTTTGTACACGGTTTGTCCGGGTTGAACCCGTTTGTAGATCTTTTTCAGGTGTTTTACTCTAAAACAAGTGCAAGAGGTTTTTTTTTCGGACATTCATATTAGTATTCTACAACTCTATATATACATATAACATGTTTTGTATATACATACACCACAAAACCAGTGTATATTAATACGTGCACATTCTGCGAGTGAGTATACGCATGTTAAGCCACGCCTGTACAAAGAATATTTGCATGTATTTTTTTGGGTGTTTATAATGTTCCTTGCTGACAGCGTGGAGCATCGATGTTTTAATATAGTAAAAACCCAACTTTTGTATGAAAAAGCCTGGTCGGTCCTTATTTTGTATGCATACGTAGATTTGATGCGTTCTTCTTATAGATGGTTTCTTGTGTTTTACTTTGTAGTATTAAAAAAAAAAGTGTTTTAAGTGTTCTACTTTGTACGGAAAAAACGTTTTTTTTGTTGATTTTAGATATTGATCACACATCCCGCAATCTACCCACCATTTTATAGTTTAGTTTTGCCTTTTTGCAGTATAGTTAGATATTTCGGAAATTGTGATAGCATTTAAAAATTACCTTATGCCATACATCTTTGTACGTAAATTTATGCTTTTTTTTACCAAGCTATTTATGCATTTTTATGCAGCAAACGCAGTGCGCGGATTTTTTTTTTAATTACGTATTTTTTTTATCTGCCATGTTTCTTTTTAAAAAAAAACAACTTTCTCATAGCCGTTTTTGCACTAGTTCATAACTTGCCATTCCATGCATATACAGTGCTGCGGTTTAAACTTATATCCAACAATCTACATCGTAAATCATAGTTTTTAATTGGTAATAAAACATTTTTTATATAACTTCTGTTAAGTTTTATAATGTGTAAAAAACATTACACCAGACTAACGATCAAACTAAATATCATCTTCTTAGACAACATAAGCTTACAGAAATACTGTAGGTTTTACGAGGTAAAACTACTAAAAGAAAACCAAAATAGTACAATAGTCTATTTTTACATATAATTTGCACGTCACTATAAATTAGCTATATACAAGCGAGCAAAAAACAGCTTATTTAACAAAAAAGTACCATATGACAAATACTACGTTATACCCAAAAAACAGAAGCTGTATTTGTTGTTTGTTTTAAACCATTTTTGCAAGAAATTATACGTTTTTAATTGCGTTAAGTTAATAAAAATATTCAAATAAATAATGCCTGCATACAGCTTCATCTATGGCTTAGTATGAAAGTTTATGACTAGTGAAATAATGAATGCTAACTATTTTCAGTTACGACAATGCAAAATACGATGTTATGTATGAAACTTTTTTTTAGTATGTTTTGATAGGACAATGAATATTCTATAGGGTTTAATTTTTTTTGTCTGTAAAGTTGTACGGTCGATTTATATTTTACAAATGCCTATTAAATTTACCCTTAGTACTATGTTTTATTTTATGTGTTTGCTGCGTCGGTTTTTAGTTCGTTCGTGTGTATTGTAGATGCCATCAAAGCATATAAGAATGTTTTTGTGGTTGCAAATATCTAATAAATTATGTTTACATAATCGGTCCACAGCCTTACATATTATCTCAAAATGCTCTAATACGCCATCCCATTAGTAAACCATTTTTATTACTTTTTCTAGTTCTACAGAGATTGTTGTCTGTAAAACCCTAGTCGTTTGTCGTCTTTTACGTTACGTTGCCGCCAACGTCTGATTGCAGGTCACAAGTTTTGTGATTTCATGCCCAAACTATGACCAATGTGAAGTTTTAACATACGAACCATATTTTGTCTTTTAAAAAATGTACGTCTAGGCGTCAAAACCTTAAAATGCTTAATATAACTTGATCTTAAAAACAAAACAAAAAAACGTTTATAGGGAATACATAAGCGTAAAGTAAAACTACAACTAGTTGATAGCTCAGGTTAAATATTATATTGAATTGTTTGCTTGTGTATCAATTTCCATATTTCTCGTCTAAAAAACATTTTTTTTTTTATAATTTTTCTATACATAATAACATTTTTAATGTAAACAAACTAATAAATTTTTATATCTTAATGGATCGAACATCTCAATGTATAAAGATCTCAAAAAATAATATGCGCCATTCTTTGTCGACTAAACACATGTATGTATTGCTAATAGTTATCAGTAAAACCCGTTTGTGTAAAAAAAAGTCTGTTTGGTATTACACACGTAGAATATAAGTATCATGTATTTAATTTTTTTTTTTTTTTGCATATCATTACTAAGGCAGTTGACGTACTAAATTTTCTTTTAAGATACTAATCACATAGGCAAACTTTATAGTTTCGTCAGCCGAACCTGAAAAAAAGCGCAACAGATTTTTGTTCATGCCCTAGTGGTCTTTTTACATGCTCATAAAAAATCAAGTACATAAAAAAACGAATGAAATATAAAAACATCCGTTTTCTTGTATATTTTTTGCGTACTCAAATTTCGTGTATCTTCATAAACATGTGTATGATTTTAATATACTGTTTTACAGGATTAATCCTCATAGGCCTTTGAATAAGTGCGTATATGCATAACTTACGACGCAGTTTTTACAGGTTAAAGATGTAAAAAAACTTTTTTCGATTATATGCGTTTAGTAATATGTACAATGAACTAGAACAAAACATTCAAAATTTTTTTTTATGCTCTCTGTAGTGTGAGGTTTTAACTAAAAAAGGTGTTTTATTTTTTCTTACAATTAGATATAAAAAAAAGATATACATATATACGTTTCTTTGTCAGCAACAGGTGTCACGGATAGTAAAAAAAGAACGGGTATTAGAATGTCATATCGTATTGCAAATACATCTGCATTGTTAGAATCCTTTTTTTATTGCAAGTTTTTTTGATGACCGACGTAGTTCCAAACAGTTTAAACAAAAACAAATACTGTTAAACAGCACATTTTTTGTTTTTGAAAAAGAAAGATGTACGAGATTTTGTATTGTGCTCTTGAGTGGTTCATACGAAGTATTTAGGTTATTTTTAGGTTTCAATAATATTAAATGCTATCAAACCTAAACACCTTGTTACATTTGTTCTAAAACTAAGCATCTAGATTATGTAGCATTTTGCAATCAAAAATTGGTATAATTTGCAACTCAAACTGTATATTACTTGGTGCAAAACTACTTTAAAATAACCGCTTCGCATCTGCTAACAAAAATGCGTATATTTACTCTTTAGGTATATATTTGTTGACATTTAGTAACGGATAAAACAATTCAAATGGATGGTAAAACAAATTAAAAATGTTTATTTTTTTTTGTGAATTGTTTCAGGTCTGTTAGAAAGTAATTTATATATTTATTATATAATGCCTGTTAGCTTTTACGTTGTAAAGCCATATTTGTATACGTTCCTGATATCAAGTTGCCAAAATACACTTAGTGTTTTTTTACTTGTAATTGTCTTTAAAACTTTTTTTTTTGTAAAAATGCAACAACAGCCGTGTTTTCAGTTTTTATCGGCCCGTATTACAGTAAAAAAATATTTGAACTTTTTCACCAAATATTCCAATATTTTCAATCAGATTACTTTGCAACACTTATACTAAAAATTCAATCTGTTTGGCTGCCATAAGATGACAATGCCCAAATACAATAGAAATGCTCGTGGCATGAAACGTCAGGCACTTCACAAACCATATGTGTCTGCAGGATTTGTATACAAAAGTAGCAAAAAACTTACGAGACTTATAGTGTAGCTTATAACGTCTTGATCGTTATAAATGTACAATTTTTATAAATTAAAGGGTATACTAATAACATGTAACGAGATACGAAAGTTAATACTTGCAACAAAAAATGGTAGTCGTAAAACCACTTGTTTGCTATTATTAGACAGAAAGTTTTTTATGCGTCTTAAACAAGATACCTATCTACCTAAAACGAATATATTATATACAAAATATAACGTTAAAAAAGTATAATTAGTTACTCATATTTCACGAATAAAAAATATACTAGTAATAAATTTTTTTTCATGCAAAGAAAACAAGAAATCATCTTTAAAACATATTAATCTTTAATAAATTGCGTAAGAAAAAAATTTTCAGTTAGCAAAAGGCAACACTTAACAGCTGTACCATATCTAAATGTATAAAAACACTTTTATCATCTATCCAATATATATTATTTGTCGTTTGCTCTTTTTTTAAAGCCGGTTTATTTTTTATTGCATAATAAATATATCGTAGCAACAAAAAAAAAACATATTAAACCTTAAATGATATGATGATATAGTAAATCACATAAAACACGCGTTTAGACTCTTTTCTTATGTTTATCAATAGCTTTTTACGCAACTTAGCCGTGATTTTGTTTTTATTAGTAGAACATTGCTATTATCAGGTTTTACAGCCGTACGGTATATTTAATGACATGTGTTAACATTATTTTGTGCATATTACACAGGCTTACTATAAAAAGTTAATTATTTAAAGTCTTCACAAAAAATATATACGCTAAAAATGTTTTTGACATAAGATCCGTAAAAAATCTATAGTTTGCCTGTTCTCTAATAAACATATATGTTGTTTTTTGTTGGTACATAAAAAAAGAGATCAAAAATTTTCTTATTTTTTAAATTTTCTTTTCTAGTTCCATATAATTTTTTTTTTGTTAATCATGCACGTTTTTAATATAAAACCTAACCGGAATATCCTAGTAGCCCCGGATAATTCCAACTAAATAAAAAAAAAATCCCCCGGTTTTCTTACCCCGGGGTTTTACAAACCTATGTTTTTTTTATTATTTTTGCAGCGATTGCACCAAAAAAATCATCTCACTTTATCGGATATACAAAAATTACTTATTAAAACACAAAAACAAAGAAAATATTTTTATCAAATTATATACGCTTTTGAGTTTATTAGCAACTATAACTACGGTAAACCAAGTATAATATATATACGTTCAAACAGTATATGTAACACTATACAAATATTAAAAAATTTATTTCATTCATACGTTCTTTTAGCTTCATAAATTTCCTTCTTGTTAAAATAGGTGTATAAGAATTCTGAGAACACGTGGTTATTATACTGTTGCATGCTATAAAACCGTTCTATTTATTTTTGCTTTTGTGTTTTTTTTTGAATCTCTACTAAGGGTATTTGAGTGTTAGTTTCAGAAAAAGAAGTATATATGCAATACAGTATATTTTTATACTTCATAAAAAAAGTTCACGTCATATTTATTTACAAAGAAACAGTCGTTTGGCATACAAACGTTTCAATACGTAAAGTGTTAAGGTACAATCTATAAAAAATCAGTAAAATTAATGTTTTACAATTAAGGTTTTTAAGACCTGAGTTTGCGTCATACTATGTTCAAAAATCCATTTTCTTTTGTATGATATAAATATTTTACTTTTTATATACACTTTTATACAGTTAAGCAATATATTTAGGCTTTTATAGTAATTTATGTGAATGTATTCACATAAAAATACACATTTTTATAGTTTTTTACTCCATTTCTTGTGCAATCAATTGGTCTTTTTTACCCCTGTATCTAGTGTATAATATTGCGCCTATAATAAGCTGTGAAACTAATACAAAAACAGCCGGTGCATTACAAAAAAGAATTATTGCAACGTCAAAATAGCACTGTAAAGTAATACATAATTTCGACAAATTTTTTATATATTTCTGACAACAAGAAAAGTAACAGAAGTAAACAAAACATATCTTTAACGTAACATAGTGCACAAATGCATATTTTCGTGACCCCATTATCAGTGGCCGTTCTTTAAATAGAGTTAAACGTTGTAGTGCAATTTTTTTTTTGATTGACATTGTATGATTATGAATAACATAAACAAGTATCAACGTAAAAAATTGCTGATTCAAACGTAAATTCATGGAATATAGTTTTTTGGGATTTTTGACGCGCCTCATATTGAAGTAAAAAATTATGTCATCGCGAATTCCATCTTTTAAAACCATTGTCAAAACTATTGACTGTTGTAAAAAAAAAATGCACTTGCTACTTATATTTACATATGCACGTTTATAAAGCCTTGAATATCTTTTTTTACTAATATAATTAAGGGTGTACAAAACTTACGAATATTTTAAGTTTGTGTTGCCAGTCGTATCTTACAAACATGGTTTTTTTTTTAGATTTGGTTTTCTTGTTTTTGGCATACAACGTCTACATAAAATGTGGGATATCATTTTTTGGGTTTACGCGTGACTTAAAATTAATTTTATATATTTGTAAAAAAAATAGGGCTGTCTAAAATTAAAACTAGAACCCGATTCTTGATATAGTTTGTTTTGTAAAGTAACGGATTCTAATAGAGTCTGTAAATACGGGTTCGTTAATGAACACTAGTTGTGTCATATTTGATCAAGAGAATGTGATTTTATGCTTATTGCTATGCGAAGATATATAAATACAGCGAGTATTTGTATAATCGGGTTTTACTACAAAAAAGACAAAGCCTTAATATACTTCAGTTTTCGCTTTTTCTACTTGCAATTTTTGTTTCGGTTAATACACAAAAGCGGATGTAAGCTGTGCACTGGGGGCATGTTCCCGCGGGCTCTCGGCTTGGCGGGCCCCAAAGTAAAAATATTGATTGGTGTGTAAATTTATGTACAAACACATTATTGTCAATATTAACATAAACAACTAAGATAGCTATTTCTTTTTTACATAAGATATTCACTAAAATTATATGGTTCTTGGCGTATGTTTTGCTTTCGTTTTTTTCATAAACAATATTGCAATAAAACTGCGTAATTATTTGTTTTTTGCAGCTGTATTTGATGTTGAGGCTACGCTGATTAGCAAAAAAATATGGTGTTATAATTTTTTTGAATAAAAAACACAGTAAAACACAAGTGTGATATACGATTAGCCCGCCATTATTTTACTTTGCAGCAGTATTAGTGCAAGCAAATACCTTATGTTAATAATATTTGTCCATTAAAGTACATCAAACTTTTTTTGTATCTTTTAAATTTGCGTTTTGAACTTCTTCAAATCATTAATCCACGATGAAAACAAAGTTCGGGGAAAAGCGTTTTGTGGTATCTAAGTTCTAGAAGAAAGTTTATAGTTTTTGTTTGTAATTTATATTTTTGGCAATAAAAAACCTAGAATTAATTTGATTCCTTCTTTTTGTAAATGCAAGTTCAGTGTAAAATATGCAGCTATGATAGCATCCATGAATTGTCAATATACTGAAATTTTAGACGGCAAAAAAAAAAAAATACAAAATTTGTACTAGTTGACGCACATCATCACTAACAATCATTATAATAAAAAAAGTTAAGATACAACCCAAAAAAAATCATATCAGGGTTTCATGTTGTATCGGATCCTATCAAATGTCAAATAGAATTCAATTTTTTTTTAGTGTGTCTAAATAAAATGCATGGCTGTATCAAACTTATATAAAAAAGACGTGCGTGTGTTTTAGATAGTATTTTTTTGTCCCAAAAAAACATACAAAAGACAATATGCAGTAATTTGTGCATAATTTTAGGGCGTATTTCAGCTTTTACTCCTGGTTTTTTTGTGTTATTTTACAGGAGTAAAAAATTCCTGGGTGCCGATTAGAGACCGGATTTTTCAGGTGATTCGGGTGATCACCTGAAATAAATATCCATAAAAACACATATTGAAAAACGAAA
>JAQFYM010001726.1:0-29895 GCA_034694785.1 Agrenia bidenticulata | reverse complement strand
AAACGACACGCTTAATCGTTTTTGATCGTTTCGATCATTACTGTTTCTGCAAAAACGTTTATGGTCGTCGAAAACGATACGAAAAAAATTACGATGAGCAAATTCGTTTACACGTCATTAATGAGCAGCTCATAAACGCTCATCTATGCGAATCAGACACGCCCTTATACTTTTATTGGCGGCCGAGTTTTCGGACAAAAAAGGGGCCGAAAACCAAAAAAAGGACCAAAAAAAATAAATGCAAAAAGACAAGGAATTTATGTAAGTTTTAAAAAAACAGTAGTGTAGACCTCACTCGAACTTTTCCCGTATAAATATATCTAGATTCAATTTTTTGGTTTATTAATTTGCATAATATTGAATTTGATTCTGTATCGCAGATAAAGTATTTAATAAATAACCCCATCCTAACCGAAAGCCTATTAACCTAACCCTTGCATACCTTGACAAAGATAAATTTGCCTGCAGTTTGGGCACCCAGAGTTATTTTGCACCTTCGTTTTTTTGTTATATATATTATAGAAAATTCCATATGTTTTTTTTTTAATATTTTAAAGTGCAGTGAAGTCCCCTTTCAATTGGGCATTAATTATTCTCGCTAGGGGTTAAATTTTTCTAAGATTAGAGAAATTCTTACATCAAGAAGCTACTTGCTTGTGTCGTTATTTACACAGAATTTTTATCATAATAAAGTTACTAAAAAAATAATGTGGATGGCTTTTTACAACCCCAAAGCATCATTTATTTCAATTTTGTATAATTGTCAGTAATAGATTTAACAAAACTCCACCACCCCAGTTTCCGCCCTGAAGGAGGATCGGTTCTAAACTACCGTTTTGCCAAAAATTTTATCAATTCATTGTCTTTTTCCTTTTATTTTTTTGGCCATTTTTTTGGTTTTTGGCCCCTTTTTGGTTCGCATAATTATCACCCTCTTTATTATATGAAAAAACTTATAATAAATTCAAATTTTGCCAATAATAATCAGCAATTAAAATTTGTCTTATCAAAAGGTCAATTTTGTAATAGTTAAAAACAGTGTTGCCAGATTTTGTGATTGGGAATCAAATACCATTTTTTTGGTGTTTTGCTAGTCAAAAAAAGCTGGTAAGCTACCACTTATTTGGGGTTTGTGCAAAATCCACTCACAAAGCATAACTATTCCAAAAAAAAAGATTCATATAAACCTGGTTTTAGTAACAAACTATATATGTTTTTTTCCCTAAATACGAGTTTATGCTGATTAGGCTTTAATTTAGTTTAGTAGATTTTCACCAGATCTAAAGTGCGCACAAGCCTATAATGAGTTGAATATAAGTAGAAATGTTATTATAGGTAATTTTGTCTACCCAAAAAAATATAAAGTATAGTATTATCTTAAAAGATTTTATTTAATAATAATACACTGTACCCTGTATAATTTACCAAATTTGGGGATGTAAAAAATTTTGGTAAATTTTAAAGGTTTGGCAAATTTTACAGAGACAAATCTAGCAAAAATTGCTAAAATACGCAAAAAAGCACACAGAAATAACAGAATTTGCCAGATATTAATTCCTGTGTACATAAAACAATTTTTTAGTACAAATATAGGCTAAAAAAAATTTGTGATCTTTGAAATTTCAAAAAATAATGGTAAAAAATACAGGTTTGGTAAATTAAAAGGTTTGTAAATTTGACAGGGTACAGTGTATATGTTTTTTATAGTTTTTTATGCTATAAATAATGTAAAAAATGACTTTATTATAAAAAATACAGTCTTTTTTGCTGCATAAAAGGTTTATAATGTATAAAATACGATTTAATCACATTGTTCGTCATTGAAATCAGGTACGTTATAAGAAATTAGATTTTCGCACACAAAGAGGTCTCCCTAAAATAAATTTTACAAATAAAAAGACGAGTCCTAAAAATAAAATGATTTGTAATGACAAAAAAACAAAAAAAGATTTTTTTATGAATTAATTTAAGCAGTTTTTTGTAAATATACGTCAATACATTGATATTTTTTATTTTTTAATTTGACATAACATCTTTTTTTTTGCACTCATAGTCGCGTACCAATATTTTATTTTTTGGTTTTCAGCATTTAATTCTTTGACGAATAAAGAAGTTCTATGATACCATTAAATCTAAAAATTTTTGCAAAGAACTTCTTTTAAAATTAGCAATTTTTATAAAAATTTATTTCCTGATTAAGATGTAGAAAAACCTTATACTATTTTACTTTCAGTGTTTTTTGTATGTACAAATCAATGAATGTTTTTTAGTTAAAAAACGTTTTAACTTTGTCTTTGAGTTTTACTGTGTCAGTTTTAGGAGTAAAGGTTGCAAATGCATTTTATACATGTATAAAATTGCAGTTTAGCATCTTATGCGACAATTTAAAGCAAATTACTTTTAAGCATTTAAAGTATATTTTTTATAATTTTTATGCTATGAAAAATTATGCATGAAAATCTACTGTTTTATAAAAAACACCGGCGAGTTTACGATTTTATGAAGTGGCTTTTGTTCAAAAATGAATGTATTGGTATGCCTTATTTAGGCCTTAACAACGAACTGCATCGAAAAAAAAAGTTTTGATTTATTATAAATTATGAATAGATTTCTCTTACTATTTATGCTTAATAAAAAAAGCGTATATTGAATGCAAAAACAACGCAATTAAAACAAAAAAATAAAGTAACATTATTCATTAAACTGTGCTTTTTGTATACAAAGTATTATCTTATCAAAGATATAAAAAAAAATCATTAAATAAGTTAATGCAAATGTTTGGTAAGTAGCTTTACATAGCTTATTACCTTTTATAAAAAAAATTCTTGCTTTTTTATGTAAACCTACAAAAGAATTCTGTTATGTAAAAAATGTTTTCATTACACATCAATATGGATTTAATTACGGGTAATCCAGTTCAAATATTTTTCGTGGCATTTTAGCAGATAAATCTTTATTTTAAACTTTTAATAAAAAAAAACAACCCCCTTTTGCTTGTAAAAAAATCCTACGATTTCCTTAATTATATCTTGATAAATTAAAATATAACATAAAAGTAGAACTCTAAATGCATATCTACATAAAAAACTCAACTTACGAAAATCTTGGAAAGATAGTAAAAAACAACAAAAAATCCGTAACATCAGCCGTAAAAACGCGAAAAAGATTTAATAAACCGTAAAAAAAAAATACCCTTAAAAGTAAAATTTGAAAAAAAAATTACGTACGATTATTCATGAAATAATTTATTTATTTAAAAAGTTAACTATATGCATTTTTTAAAAAAAAATATTTGTTGCCTTTGTAATAAAAAACTAATATTTATTGTACAATTGCATTACGCATAACAGGTTTAAGAGTATAAAAAAAATCCATTGTGTTTTGTTATTTAAGACATCTAACAATAAGAGTTTTTTATACTGGTTTATTACACTTTTTGTGCTTTTGTTTTATTATAAATTTATTGTAAAAAAGTAAATAACTAAATATAATGACTTTTTGCATCATAAATTCGTTTTATCTGTTACAATGAACGCTTTTATTTGCGTTTTGTATTTTCTTGATCTTCTAAAAAAACTAAAAAGGAAACAAATGCTTATTTTTGTCGCAGTCAGTACCAAAAAAACTATAAACTAGTAGTTCTTCTGTCGCATACAAAAAAACTATTTTTTACACTTAAATAATATTAATTTGCGTCTTAAATTTACATGGCATATATATCGTACAACTTCCAGCTGTAAAGGAAGTGTAAACAAACTTTACAGAAAGTTATTTTCTTTTGTGTGAATTTGAGAAAATTGCTTTATTTACAAAAAAAATTACTTTAAATAGGCATATTTATAAAGCGAAAAATGTTCATGCTTTTTTTTATGCTTACAACAAATTCTATTTTTTAAAGGCTTTTCCATAGTCTTTTTGTAATTCTTATTTATAAAAAAAACTTTTTTAGTCATGGTTACTTGCAAATGGTGCTAACAATTCTATTAAAGTGTCTTTATCTGCTCATGCAAAAAAACTTTCACTCAGAAAATGTTTTTTTAATAAATTTAACTAGTTACGTGTAAAAGTGTTACACATAACAGTATAAAAGCAGATTACTTACAAATAAGTATTTTTAATATTATTTTCTATATTTTATATTTTTTTGTGTTTCATAAAAATTTCATTTGCAAAAAAAAAATAAAAAAAGAGGCCCCTGACGAGCGCCCCCCTTTCTTACCCCCTTCCTACGGGTCTGATTAAAATCTAAGTTTATCGCATTAAAAGCTTTAGCAATGATTTGAAAAAAACAAAAAAATATTACTCCATAAAAGAGTAGGGCATTATGAACAACTTATTGCAAATATACAACTATTTTAAGAGAAATATGTTTTATTAACATATATTTACAATTCAACAACTAATATAAGGCTATAAAATCTTTTTTAATGTACCATTAAATGTCAGGTATATGATGAAAGAAATATTTGAATTTTTTATGTAGTTTATACTCGGTTGCGGGATACCGAATATGGTATGGAAGTATAAGCGGCATTTTTTTTTTCCACCCCCCATAATGGTCATTAAGGCAAATATACGGCAAATATACTAAAAATGTATGCCATATAAAATTGAGCGCACAAAGAAAAAACACAACGTTACGCATGGCTGTATATATCAGCTTGCAAACAATCAAATTTTTTATAATAGATGGATTCACTAATAAAAAGATTTTTTTTATGTGTTTTGAACAACATTCACTTGCAAGATTTTTTTTAATATATGGTTTATTTCGAGATAGACAGGAAAGCTACATTCAATATTTTAAGTTTGTTTTACTTAAAAAACATTACTAAACTAAATTGGAATTTACCTAGAAAACTATTAATATTCTAAACAAACTTACATCAAATTTTATATGTTTAATACGCGTAATTTGGCGAAAACAGGCATATCACAACAACATTATTGAGGAGCACAAGCGAAGCCATTTTAATAACAAATTCTTCATATATTATTTGTAGTTTAATTTACACCTGACACATATTATCAGTTCAATACAAAATTTTATTGTTTCTATTGTTTTATTTTTTTAAATTTTGTAGCATATATGGAAAAATATATGGAAGAAATATGGAAATTAATTTCCGCCCATAAGAGCCATACCATATATGGCCATTATGGCAGAAGTGCCAAACCGGGTTCGATATCCCTGCTCGGTTGTAATCCCTTAATTTTTTGGTTCTATATTGGTGTTCCAAAAAATAAAAACTGGTGATTTTTTTGGCGGCTAAAATCTGGCAACACTGGCACTAACTAAAATATGGTTTAAAAATATAAAAAAAAAATAGCGTTTTCTAAAATGATCCTGTAAAAACGTGCAAAATGAACCATAAAATCGTAATATTTATTTCCAAAAGTAACATGTATTTTTTTTACATTTTAAAAGTTATTTTACGATTTCCGATTGTAAAAAACCTGATTTTTTTAAAAACCTGTGAAAAAAATAATGGCTGTGATCCGTATTACAGTTATAAGATTAATATAATTTTAAATCCCAATAAATTATAGAATAATGAACTCTTTGTTTTTTTTTGTATATACCAGGTTTTGTATGACATTAAAATGAGTTTATATATACAAACTAAGACATGATTAATTCTAGTCTTTTGAAAAACCTTAAATAAAAATAAACTAGTGATTTGATTTGTTACCGTGTAGGGAGAGACAGACTTGCAGTATGCTTTCATATACTCGTTCAAATTATCTTAAGCTTCTTAACTTTAAAAAAGACCGTCTATTTGTAATAAAAAGGCAATTCTACTAGAATAATTGATATTTTTATGTTAAATCGTAGTGTATAAATATCGATTAATATAGCAGTTATTTATTTTTATATATATTTTCTGGATATATAATTTTGAAGTTTATTATAAAATAGCTTGGTTTTTACCAACTTTTAATATAAATTGTTATTTGACAGTGTTAATCTACTTAACCCGCATAGAATATGAGTAAATAAGAATAAATATCAACATATTTATATGGGTTTTTTGGTGGAATGTGTTGAATCTATTATATATAATTTTGCAGTGATTGCAATTTTATCCCTTTCACGCCCGATCCGGCCTTAAAAGACGTAAAAAAAGGGTCTAAAATAAATTTCCGTCTTTAAAGTCAAAAAAAAGCCATCAAAATGATTTTAGGTCTGTAAAAACTAAAAAAAAAGAGGCTGAAAATGATTTTACACTTTAACGACAAGAAAAAATAAAGTGATATTGGCTCTATAAAGACAAAAAAAATCAAAAGCAAACTTGCCGTTGTTAAAGACTTAAGAAAGGCTGGCTGAAAATGATTTTGGGTCTTTAAAGACAAAAAAAAGATGTTTTTAAATGATTTTGGGGCTTTAAGGACAAAAAAAAGAAGTTCCAAACGATTTTGAGTCAGTAAAGACCCTCAAAAGGGGCGAACAAGATTTTTTACTATAAAGGTTTAAAAAAAGTCGAAAATGTTTTAAGTCTTTAAGCCCAATGAAATATAGCGAAAGTGATTTTTGATCTTTTAAGACCAACAACGGTCTTAGATAATTTTCAGTCGTCAAAGACCTATAAACAACCAAAAGAAAATCATTATAGGTCTTTTAAAAAGGTATCTTTAATTTAATATTTTACTCTTTTAATAGGTCTTTTAATGAAGCAACATATATATCACTGCTTATCTATTTATATTAAAAGACAAATTAACCGAAGAACAGTAAAATGTAATTGGATTCAGTTAATATATACAAAATGCAATCAAATGTCAAAAAAAAATTAAAACCATAGTTTTCTTGTTCTAGTAGTGTAATTTTTATTAATTACTTAATAATAATATATAATGTATAAAAAATAGTCTTGAATAACAACATACATTTCCTTTTTGATAATTTTATGTGACCCTTTAATAGTTAATTCACTGATCTCTGACATGTTTGTGATTTTCTTAAATATAGAACCCTAAATATATTATCTTTCTGTACTGACAAACTAAATAGCATATTTGGCTACTTTCATGTAACTACTGTTTATAAACAAAAAAAAATCATTTCCTGTGTGTAAACTGTGACAAATATTATTTTATTTTTGTTATTTCTAGTCAGGGTTGTTATTATTTTCCAAAACACCAGAATTGGTTTTTAAAATCCCCATGTTAACACCAAAAACACCAAGAAAAAAAATTTCAATTACTGCGAATGCAATTTGTTTACATACGTTTTTGCTGTAAAGCCCTGGAGATCGAAGAAAGCAATAAAAAGTAATTTTTATTTATTTTATTTATAAAACGTGTCAAAAAAATGATTATTTTCATGTTTAAAATGTTGGGTCTGTTTTCGCAATAATCTAAATTGGGCTGTCATGTTTTTTGTAACTAGTCATTATTTAATCATTTAAATAAAAATTACACATTTCAGATGGTATTTTAAAATCTTAGCAGCAAATTTTACGGCTCTGCGAATAACGTTATTCACATATGATTTATTTTAATGTCAATCTTGTTGTGTTGAATAAATGTTCATTCTTAGGATATGTCACATTGTAAATTCTTTTCACATAGGCGTTAACACAAGGTATTAAACATAAACACACGTATTGTGCTAAATTCACAAAGTTATTTTTATTACCGATTTGGTAAAAATAACGAACTTTCAAAACTCAATTGTTTCTTCTATTGCAGCAATATTTAAACCTGCTACATCTTTCAAGCTTAATCACTTACTTTTCCTTTCTTTAAAGTTTTCAAAAAGTAAAGAAATATGTAGTGTTAGCAGCAGAGGCGGATCTAGGAATTTGTGGGCCCCTGGCGCAATTTTTTTTTTTGCACAAATAATTTGAATGTAATTTTTTTTTGCGTCGTATTGAAAATTTGTATTTTTTTGTTTATCCAGTTTTTTTTAAAAATCTATGAATCAATTTTGGACATAAAACCTGTATTCTGATACAATCATGAGGCTGTCAAAAGCTTGTACAAAGCATAAAAATCTGTTTCAAATTTATTCCAATACTAAAAGCAAAAAATTTCATGTGCAAAATATATTTTTTTGCGCAATTAAATGTGATTTTGCTTATAATTTCGCTAAGCACACAGATATTAATCAAGTACGTATAGTACATCGCGATTGCTGCTGACATACAATACTACCAAAGGTAGAAAACATAGAATACATTCCCAATAACCTGGCTTAAAATAGAGTTTTAAGCGTTTTTGCCAATGATCGGGGGGTTTTTTTTTGGTTGGCTGAGTTAAAGTTTTACCGTAGTCATAATGTAATTTACTTAGTTTTTGTGTGATAAGTATTCTTATGAACCCCTTCTTTGGTAAGGCAACATCTGTAATTTGAAGTCTGTTTAACATATAGTTGCAGTTAAAAGATATAACAACGAAAAAGACTGTATTGCAGTTCATTTTAGTAAATAGAACTACGCAAAAAAAATAAAAAACACGTCATTTTAAAAATTAGAGAAGTATATTTGTTTTGCAAAAAGTAATCCTACTACAGATGAATACGCCGAAGGTATACTGTAATACAGTATTTGCTAAAAATTTGAAATTCCAAAAGTATACTGCTTCATACTGTTAACGTCACTTTTTTTGCACAATAAAAAAATCTTTCAAAGCAAATTATATCGTCTAGAAGACAAACTACTGAAAACTAAAAAAAAAAGTAAAACCCCAACAGAACAAAAAATTAAAAGCAAACCTCGTGCAGCCTTAAAAACCCGGAATTTCTACAAGATATAGAATCTTTAAAAATGAATGTAATAGAAGCAATACTAAAACTGCAGAGCCTGTAATAGTATATTATTTTTATGCATTTTTTGTCATATACATTAAGGGGAAGTTTGTTAATATGATATGTAAATTATGTTTAGAAATGCTTGTTTATTGTTTTTTTTTTACATTAATTACTGTGTTAAATGGTATTTTTTTCATTTTTAGTAATATATAATAAAAAAATATTCATGCTCAGCCAGAGGCTAATTATTGGCTACAAATGATAGCAACACGAACAAAGGTCAAAATAAGTGTAGAAAAAGCTTTTTTTTTATGTACACAAGATCAATATGTACTATCTTTATATTTTAATAATATGTATAATTTTGTGTTATAAAATTTGTTTTAAAAGGCTTTTTTGTCTGGTTTGTTTAAAAAAATGCAATTTCTACGTGTAACAAAATAAATTCATTCTTTTCGTGTTTTTTTGCTCATTTTGGGAGCCCCTTATTATGCGGGGCCCTTACATAGCGCCTCGAGCGCCGATAGATAGATCCGCATCTGGCTAGCAGTTCAAATGCAAATTTCTAGCTACTTTAAAGGGTATATTTCAGTATTAAAAATAAAATGCTTTTATATATTTTGCATAAGTGAGGATCCTGGTTTCAGTCTTATGCAGAACAAACTTATTAGCTCCTTGCAAGACATTTACACGTGCAAAATCACCGATTTGTTTTTTTGCCCTGTATTTCATATATTGTAATTAGGATATTCATTTCTAAAATCGCTTCCAACACACATAAATTCATCTTCATAAGGTATCCATCCCACTTAATATTGCAATTCTTAAAGCTTTTGCTTATCTATTAAGTTTTTCAAATTTCATTTACGGGTCTTCATGGGAGCTTTAGAATAATTGATTTAATTTTTCACAGCCTGCGATTATAAATGTTACAAAGAAAAAAAGCGTGTAATATAACCACTAGAGCCGAGTTCTATCAGCGACTGACTTTGTTTGAAATTATCGATTTTTTATGCTCGAAAAACTTTTTAACGTGTTAAAAAAATTGCTTTTAAAGCCAAAAAAACGTCTATTTTTTTGAAACGCATTATTGTTTTTAAATGCACGCAAAGACAAAAAACGTTTAACACTTATTTATAAACACAACTTGAATACATGGGTATAAAAATATGAACGTACTATATTTTACTAAATACAATTTAACTAAATATGTAGTTTCTGTATTTTTTTTTGTTCCAAAACACAAAAATCTTACAAGAAGTATTTTAATACAAATCTGTTGTAATAGAATGTACAAAAACACAAAAAGACTGTTAAATACAATAAAATCCAAGCTTGTAAAGAAAACCTTTTAACACGGTCACAAAAAATTAAATAATCTCTAACTAGCTAAATCTATAAATTACACAAAATAGCTTTAAGATAAAAAAATGGCTTTATAGATAAACGAAAATACGCTTTATAGTTACTCATGATATCGTAGACATATTTTTGTTTTGAGCCATGCTACTATTGACCATAAGTCTTAAAAAAAGTGTTTGCTGTATTAGGCAAATGTTTTTAAAACGGTTATTATATGTAAGATTTTATGCAATATGTACTCTTTCGTCTGATAAAGTGCAAAATACAAACAATTACATTAATAATACATTTTTTAAACCTATTTTTTCGATTTCCAAGATATTTTTTTGCCAACTTTTGTGCCATTTTTTTGCTTTTAAAATGAGGATTTTGCCGATTTAATAACCGGCTCGATAATCAACTAACAAATCTCTTATACTGTGTATTTTATAGTTGTTTGTTTGTTTAGAAATATCTAAAGGGTCAACAATATACACATGTAAATGCTTACAATTGTAGAATACAAGCACTTTTTTTTGCCCAAACTAACCGCCTTGTATTTAAAAACTTATAAACGCTAGAAAAGCGTTTTTAATCTTAAAATAGTCATTCAACTGACAAAAGTCTCTCTTCTTTAGGAACTTTAATAGTAGTGGGCCGGTAAAATTTGCTTTTTCGATCTACCAAGTAAAGGCATTTATTAAGAACGATTTCCTTATTAGTTAAGGCGCACTTTTGGTTAATACATTATAATAAAATAAAATTTGAAGGCTTTCGTTGAATTTGTGACTATACCGAGCTATTTGTGCTTACAACATTTGCTGCTTATCACAGAGCATCCCAATCATTTTCTTTACTTAAATCGTAACGATATGATGCGTACACATAAATTATCAAAAATCTTAACGTCTATTGTGCTCGTAAATAGTTTTAAAAATAAAAATTCATCCATGATTCCTTTTTCTTTCAACTTAGAAACCGTACTACAAGGCACAAATATTTTTAATACCCTGTATGCGTTGACCGGTTGAGCATAATAGAGATCTAAACATCTTTCATAGTTTTTTTCTGTTTGTAAAAATATCAATATTAAATTGTTCTGCACTATTTCCGTGCATTTTGTTCGCGTTTAGTTTGTAATTACTTATGAACATTTTCCTCATAATTTTTTTTATTATTACTTTTAAGTGATCCATCATAAAGATGCTTAACGGGAAGAATACACACCAGAGTTGGCACAGCGCACCAAAAAAAGCACCGCACCATTTGCAGTGCGGTGCGACACATTGCGCAGAAATTGTCTAGTGCTGGTGTGCACCTCTGTACCGCACCGCACCACACCAATATATTTGCAAAAAAAACCCAAAAAAAACGGGTAAAAAATAGTAATTTTTCGCAAAAAAATAAAAATTTTCCATGATAAAGCGTATAAATAAAATGAAATAGTTAACGAAAAGCTTGTTTTTTGTGTCTACAATTACAAGTGTTCGAAAGTACAATAAATCTTTTTTATAGACACTACTGCTGATAAATTACTAACCGGCACTACAAAGTATAACTACACCTGTTAAAAAAATATTTACAAAATACAAGCAAATCACACAGCATAAACAGCACTAAATGTAATATTAGAATTTGTATGTTGTGAAAAGACACAAAAAGTAAAGGTAATATAGAAACTACTGCAAAGAAAGAATTTGTACAAAATCTACTTTTTACGAGCCCTGTTGTATGTTGCAAAAGCAGAAAAGCTTTTAATATATAAAATCTACTTATAATCTTGTAATGCTGATGCGCAATGCAACTTTAATCCGGAAGAAGTCAGCATTAAGATTTTGTAAATAAATATTTGGCTTTGTGTGATGATTCTGACTAAGTATGTATTTAACAATTTTTTTTTTGTCGTATTATACATTTTACTATTGCAGCCAAGAAAAACGGTAAAAAACAATTTTATTGAAATTTGTAACCGTAGGTACGAATTCATTAATAAATTACTAAAATATTTCAAAAAGAACATTTTTAAAGTTTTTTGCTAGAAAATATATTTTTTGCTGTTTTAGGCGTTATTTAGCTGTAAAATTTTTTAATTACATTTTTTTAATCCAATACCAAAAAGCTTACAGGACTAAAAAAATTCAACCAAAGATTTAATTCAATGATTTCATGAAGGTAGCAAATATGTGGGTCGGCGTATACGACCACAAGCCTTATACTTTATTTTAATATATCTTAAAAAGTAACACAAACACAAATCAAAAACATAAATGAAAAAGATAAACATTTACTTACATGAGTAAAACGTAATATAATTCACCAATAATACAAACCTAAGACAAATACAAAAATAAAAATTAAATCATTCTTTGTGTAAAAAATACTGGTATATGCAAGTAGACCTAATATGCAGTTTGATGTAAAAAAACACATAATAACTGTATACAAAATATGCCGTATATGCGCTGTCATGGATTGACAACACTGGAGGTTCTTCCTCCATTTTGTTTTTATAGGGTTGTATTTTTAAGCATCTAAAATATCTCTAAAAAATGTCTGCATTTAAAACCAGTATTTTGCTTTTAAATGTCAGTAAAAACCTGTGTGTATACACTTAAACCGGCAAAAACTATGGGCAATTTTTTTTACGGGGTAGCTGATTTTTTGAATTCCTTCTATCGTGTCGTAAATATAAGGAAAACGCAAATTTGTGCACGGTGCGGTGCGCGTGCACATCAACAGCCTTGTGGTGTAGGTGCGCTTACGTGCGGTGCTATGACAACTCTACTACACACAAATAAAGCAACAATCTAATCCATAGCCATTAATTCAGCCTTTATGTATCTATAACTCATTAAATGTCGAGATTTTCGAGTCTTGTCTGCTTTCTCGTGCTCAATTGTTAATTTGTGTCTAGTCAGCCCCCCATATGGAGTCTTAGAGACGTTTTGCAACTTGCAAGTTACCTATATCAACGTTATTCGTCATAATGTATCCATGTATATTCTGATTCTCACTTATTAAGTTTAACAAAGATTATTAATGTGTGCTTTCTTCTCGCTTTGGGATGTTCTAAATAAAATCAATGCGTAGATTTAAAAATCAACAAAAATATGAGATATCACCAGAATGTGACACCTGCGATTTCTAACTTGCTACATCACTCGCAAACAGGAACATTGTGCGTAAAACCGTAACGGCAACCTGTTTAATAGAAAGAAGCTGGGTAAAAATGAAAAATTTAGTATTTTTTTGCCTTAATATGTTCAAAAATTTTGATTGATGTTCTTTTTCAACCCATGTGCATAAAATAGTTAAAAGCGTGTTATTACTTGCCATTACTTAGCATTACGAAATCAGTACTTAGTAAAACTATGTGTTGTTACTGGTATTGATGTATAGATGTACATAAACTGTTATTCTTAAACATAATACCTAACAATGTTTACAAAAGGCAGTGTTTTCTAATGGATATTTACTTTTGATGTAATATAAAGACGACAAAATCTTAATTTTCTTATCTTATGCGACGGTTAATTTTACTTTTGTTTGCTGTTCCAGTAACAAAGTTTATATTTTTTTGTATTTAAAAAAGTTGTATAGTTACAAAAACAACCGTTACCTAGCTTCATAATTGGTGAAGTTATTGTATTTGTTTAATTGATGGCCAAAATGTTTTAATTTATGATCAGGTTCACGTAAAAAAAGTTTCTGTTAAGTCAAGGGTTACGTTTCGATTACAATATCGTGCCATACTAGTTTTTTGTTAAGCAAATATTGATAATGTATTACTAGTTGTGGCGCGCGTAGCCGGTCTTCGATAACTTCCCGAATTTCGCAAAAGAAATTTGTACCAAACATGCGGTAACATACTTTTATCTGTTTTAAAAAAAATTTTTGCAAAAAAAAACCGTTATTTTTGCGTTTTTTGTGTTTTTCCCAATAGTTTATATAATATAGATTCTAGCAAAACGCACATATTTTGCAGTAAAAACGGATGAAAATATAGTTAAAATCTATTTTTTAAATTTACAGCGATTTCCGCCTGCAATTTTACGTTTGATTTCACCCCTTCTTGTATGAGAACTAGAACCGGAAATAATGTGACCCTACAAAAAGTCATATGCGCAAATGTATATATACATGCTATTTGGTGTTCATGTTTATAAAGAAGTGTGGATATGCATAAAAGATTGAACGGCTAAATAATTTTTTATTTTTTAAAAAGGTGCTTAGTCTATAAACATAAGTATCACAATTTCGTAAATTAATATGGACGGTAAGCTTTTAGTGCAAGTAATATTTTTCATGGTGGGGCAGTACACAAGTAAATACTACTATTTAGAAGCAAATGTTTACAACTGAACATATAAAACAATATATCCACACGAAAATCTACAAAATTATTAACAAAAATTATGGCTATAAAGAAAAAAGCTGTTTTTTTCAAATTTATAAACTGTTTGTAATTTGTTATAATTTTGTTAAAAAACAGTTCTGTATTAAAAATTAAGCGATAAATTGATTTTATGGTTAAAAATAAAAGGAAACATACATGTTTACATTTATAAGCTGCGTTTAAAATTTTATTTGTAATTTCTTTTTTTCGGGTCTGTTTAGGTAATCAGTTGAATTCCAATGTGAACAGGGCAAAGAAAAAAACAGTGTAAAAGTTTTGAATTTATATTATATTATAATGTATAAAAACATCGAAAATTTGGTTTTTTTTTCACAAAACTAATATTCTGCTAGATAAGATCAAGTTGCACTTTTTTAAAATGTATTTATATAATACAAAATTTAAAAGACCCTTTTTTTTACATACAAAGTATAGTGTCTAGTTTTATTTAAAAATAATGTTATTGGTATATATATGTTTTTCTTGTGACGTATTATCCGTTCGGCTAGTTTATCAAGACAATTAATTTTTTCAACGCACATAAAAATTGTTATTGTTAGTATAGTATAGTATAGCAATAAAATGTATTATTATGTTAATAATATAAAGGGCGTAATTTAAATATACGCCTATTTCCGCAGAAAATCAAGTTAATGCCCTCACTTTATTATTTTATTAAATTAATGCATTTATTTACCCTTGTATAAATAAGATGACACATGGTGTACCAATAATAGCATATGATGATACAGAAATTGCATTAGGAAGTGAATATGAAGCACTACATCTGTTCGAAGTGCATATAAAACAATGGAATTATCAGCATCGAAAGACGGTAAAAGTTGATAAACGAGATCCAACGCGATTATGGTATAGACGCATAGATAAAAGTTGTACATTTGCTGCAAGATTCGCGTATTCTAAGAAAAATAGTAAATTTCATGTCACAAAAAAAATCTAGAACATATTTGTAGTATCATAGAAGAAAAACAGGCAAGAAAAATATTAAACTACCTGTTCGACTCGAAACTAGCTGATAAATCAAACAGTCCCGCAGAGATTGTTGAATTAGGATATAAATACTGTGGAGTAAAAATCACATCATCTGCTGCTTCAATAGCCATTAACAAACATAAGAAGCAAGAGAAAAATTTGGATGATGAATATTCACTTTTAAAAAGTCTATCAGAAAGAATAGTATCAAACGAGGATTACTGTAAAATTGAAAAAGATGAAAATGGACGGTTTATTTATTTCACGACAATATTTAGATCATCGATAGCTACAATGTCCAAAAATAGGAAAATATGTTATTGTGATGGTACATTTGTTAAAAACTCCAGTAAATTAACTTTGTTGCTTACGGTGTCCCAAGATGCAGATGAATCTATTTTTATTGTAGGATACTGCATATGTACAGGCGAAAATCATAAGAATTGGGCATATTTTTTGACTCAGATAAACAATCATGTAGCGTGCATATCTTCTGAATATGTAATTATAAGTGACCGTGACAAAGGCCTAACTTCAGCCATAAAAGATATTCTGCCACTTTCAAAACCTTCAATCTGTGCGAAACATATGTATGATAATATAAAAAGATTGTTTAAGAAGAATCCAGTGAAGGCTGAATTTTGAAGATGGTGAGAACTTATGATGAAATAGAATACAATAAAAATTTCAGCGTCATTGAAAAATATAACAAAGATGTGTATAAGTGTCTTGTGGATGCAGATGAAAGGCTTTGGAGCAATTTAAAATTCCCATGCCCTAGATATGAAAAGATAACTTCGAACCCAGTGGAATCTATGAATATTAATTTGTTATATGCTCGAAGAAAATCTATTTGCAGATGATACAAACTATTAAGAATATTGTGATGAATTATGCATATAGTCGAAGTATATTTGCACAAACCATCAAGAGTAGATTTACGCCTGTTGCTGAAAAAACACTGAATATAAATATTGATAAGGCAAAAGATATGAAAGTTATCCCATCAAGTAGTACAACGTATAGCGTAGATGGCGAATTTATTGTATGCACTAACAATTTGAAATGCACATGTTTATTTTACTTTCAAAATAAAATCCCTTGTGATCATATATGTGCAGTTCTTAAAAGTAAAAAATTGATTCCAGAGGATTATGTCTCAGAATTATTTTCTACAACAAATATATGGAGATTCCTTTCAATTATATGTTAAGCCTTTAAACTTACGGGGGCTTGAAAAAAAAACCAATGCTGCCACCTGTTAATATAAAGAGAAAAGGAAGACCAAGAATCAAACGAATAAGATCAAAATTAGAAAAGAAAAAATATTAGTAATAAATCTTTTGTTATTTTTTTGTTTTAAAAACTTATTTTATTATCATTCATTGTTTCATACACTTTTACATTAATTTAACTAGCTTATGCAAATTAAATGAAATGTAAGCTGTACTTTTTTTTGCGTTCTAATGTACTATTTTCTAGTTGTGGTGAGTTTAATTTGATAATATAAGTTTTATTTTCAAAATTTTAGTTTCAAAATTCTTTCATTTTTATGATAAAACGTGTTTACACATATACTTTAATACATATTCTGTCTACGAGTGCTTTGGTTTTGCCAATGGTAATGTAGTTTTTGATATCTTTTCTTCTTTATGTTCTCTGCATTTTCTGTTTCAAAGTTATCATTATTGTTATATCACGTTTACATTTTCTTTTGAAGGTTTATATTCCTTTTGAAATTACGTAGATGCATAAGCCTTTGAATGCATATTCATATATTCCAATTCTCTTTTTTTATTGCTCTTTTTTATCGTTTTGCTACCTTATCATTTTACCTTCAATTTCTCAATTATTCTTTTATTTCCGATTTATATGTTCACTTTTATTATTTTACTCTCTAATGTTGTCTATTTTATATTATATTTTTCAATACACTTTCTAGGCATTCTTACATTTTATGGTTTATCAACTTTTACCAAACTTTATATGCTGATAATTTCATTGTTTTATATGCACTTCGAACAGATGTAGTGCTTCATATTCACTTCCTAATGCAATTTCTGTATCATCATTGGCTATTATTGGTGAATCATGTGTCATCTTATTTATACAAGGGTAAATAAGGGCATTAATCTAATAAAATAATAAAGTGAGGGCATTAACTTGATTTTCTGCTAAAATTGGGGTATTAATAAATTACGCCCTAATATAAATTAAAAAAGAAATTATTGATAAGAGTACAAAAAAAGTTTTTATGTGTAAATATCAGTACATGAAAATACATCACACCGCAGTAAGTTGTATATGTAAGTTAAGTTTTCGACCTGATTGAAATTGCTAATGGAGTTACACATAAATCAGGTACTAGACCTACGTTGATCCAAGGAGTAGCTTTTTTTATCATGCCCCCATATTTGCAATAATCGTGATGTATTTTTGATAAAAAAAAATTGTTTCACAATTTGAAAATCTTTGTATTGTGATAAAGTACTCTGATCAAGTTGTATTGTCTTTTATTCTTTTTTGGTTTGATAGGTGTTTCAGAATCATTTTAAGTATAAGTCAAAGCATAAAATACAATATTACATTGCAATCTTTTTGCAACATTATGCATAGTTTTTAACATGCCTTTTAAAAGTTAAAAGGTGTTTTACAATTGATTTGTAGCAAAAAGAATGATTCAAAAGGCAATATCTTTACTGTTATATTATTTAGAAACCTTTTTGGCTATACCTCAAGTGTACGCATTAAAGATAAAAACAAAAGCAGTCTAATACAGCTGAATTGTTCATATAAACACAAATATGGGTATACGAAATATCTTTTTGTAAAGCATTATATTTGAATTTGTAGGCTAAAATAAGCATGAATCTCCTTTTACAGATATTACACATATTTTTTTTTTAAATATATTGTTTTAGGTAATTAAGCTAAAATTTTAAAAATTTACCCGAATTAAAAAAATTAAAAAAACAAAAAACAAAACATTACTAGTAAGAAAATCTCGAAACTCGCTTGTAAATAAATCTTTTGTCCCCAACATCAAAATGTTCAGTAAGAGGTCTTACCTATGTAGAATGCGTCAAGTTTTACATCCTTTTTTTTATCTTATCTTTTATCTTATTTTTATCTTATTTTTATCTGTTTTTATCTTTTTTTTATCTTTTTTTTATCTTACTTTGTATCTACATTGAGTCATTTTCATTTTTTCTTTTTATTATCTAATCATTTTTATCATATCGTAACTTGCCTATATACAGGGTGTCCATAAAGCCACTCAAAGAGTAACGAAGTAATTCTAACCCCCACAAAAACAATTTATAAAATGATTATAGAAAAGAATACGTTAGATTCAGTGAAATATACATACTTTGATTTCTTTATGTTGCAATCATACGATATTCAGTAAACATTATCTTTAGTATACTCTCAAAGTACAAGTTAAAAAAGCTTTTTTTCAATACGAAGAAAAAACGGCATTCGAAGTACTTTTTTTGAAATAATATATAAGAAGTCGTCTAATGTATGATCATATGGTAGAATTTATCGAAAGTAAATTCTGATTTAAAATAATATCAAATATCAGTTAATATGTACAAGTAAAAAAAATACATATATTATGCATATAGAATATCGTTTAGCTTAATAAATATTCGAGTTAAGTCTTAGAGCTGAATATAATTCTGTATAATTCACACAAAAATTATAATAAAGGGGCAAATAAAAAATAAAAATTAATTGTATTTTAGTTTTTCATGGACACCCTGTATAGTAATTTTTTTTTTGAATATCACATATGTTTTGAGATGATCTTTTTTTACAAAAAGTAAAAAAAAACGAGCTGGGTTATGTTTTTTTGACCCATTTTATTAGATGGTACAATAACGAAAACAAAAAAAATAGTTTAACAACTGTTCCATATATGTTTTTAGCGAGATGGGGAGCAAAAGTGTTTTATAACAGTTGAACATAGAAAAACATGTTTTTAAATGTTTTTATACGCAAATGTCTACACGAATAGTAAAAATTGCTTTTTTTAGAACTGTTTTTTTTAAATAGTTTATAATTGCATTTTCGTGCAGAAAAATGGTAAAACTGCATATATAATGAAATTGTTCGTTTTAAGTATTTTATACACAAAAAAATTTTTAACTGTTTTTATTACGACACTGTTTTTACAGAAACAGTGTAACAACTCTAAAACAACACGGCCTAAGTATTTGTGGTTTTATCCTAAATTCATTTATTACAAATTCTCCATAGGGTTCTTTTTTTCTTTGTATAGATCGTGCATAATACGGATCATCAATGGTAATCTGTTCACTGACTAGACGTTATGCTTATCTATTAAAGTAATATTTTTAACTTCTTGGTCAGCTGTTGTTGGTCATATACGTCTGGGTTGTTTGTGTCAGCATCTGACATTCTTCTTCTGTTTTCATCTGTTGCCAATAAACTCATACTAAAATACAAAAAAAATATATGTCGTGTGCAAAAAATGACGCATATATGCCTCATGGAAAAAAACAAATTCACTGATAAGAGCATATTAGAGAAAATTATATATGCTGAATACTTTAAAGTGTTTTATAACGGTTCAAATCAACTTTTCGCTTGGTTGTAGACTTATTTTCTTATATTACTTAACTCTAAAATTTTTACAAAAAATAACGTAAATTTAAAAATTGTAAAACAAAAAAAAAATCATTTAAAAAGTAATTTTGCGCATTTGCGCATCATTAACACAAGAATAGTCAATGGGGATAAGAATACGGAGTTAAATAAATTTTGAAGCCGGAATAAGTAAGGGTATGATAAAAACCTAACATCAGAACGAGTAAAAGGGGTGTTAATTATATTATAAATATTTTAATAATAAGATAATTACAAAAAAACTTATGGTTCTGCTGATAAGTGCAAAAATACTTATTTTGTTCGTTTTACGAAGGCAAAAATACCCATTTAGCAAATATTCTAACACCCACAGAAAATGCATACTAAACTAACAATATTATAACTAACTATATACGAATTAATATTCTGTTTGTTAAAAACTCTATCTTGTTGTACTTGTGCTTGTTTGGCAGCTTTTACACAAATCAAAGGATAAAAACTTGAGCATAGCATTCACGAAATAAAACAAAGGCATTTTTTTGTATCTAATACAGCTTCATTTTACGTAAAAATTCGCAGTTTATAAATATTTTACGCTAAAAGCACTTTTACCATGCATGTAAATCAACATAATCATTATATAGTCTTTTATTTTTTTCCACTACAAATTAAGCTAAGTTTCTTCTTACTTAAATATAGTGTTATTAAATGTTTTAACAAAGTGAACCATGAAAATGGAATGGTGACGTTTTTAGAAACGTACACATGTGTAATACCATATAATATATATTTTTTTATTTATAATTTTGTTTATAGAAAACTTTATTTTCATATATAACATTCAGTTTGTATTATTTTTGTCCTTTTCTTCTTTTTATTTCCCTTTATTTCTCGATTTCTATTTTCGTATATTCTGTTTACAATATAAAGAGAAAGTCACAAAGCTTATAATCTATAAATATAAATAAAAAGATGAATTATGAATATTGCCGTTTTAAATGTCTGTAGCGCATTTTATGCTAATATGAATATGTTAAAATGGGTATTTTAGTCATATCACAAAAAGAAGAAAATGGATTTTGTTGGCCTTTTAGACAAATCATGAATATTTATACAATTCTCTTCAAGTATTAAGTATACGTAATATTATAACTATGCCGCAAATGCAATCATATGTACATATGCATTGTATAAAAGACTTTTCGCGTAAATCTCTAATAAATAAAAATATAATTTTTTTCTGTTTTGTAGGATAAACGTCCAGAAATAAATATTAATTACGAGTGTATTTTGGTTATATTGGCAGCTTTATTAGGCCCAAGATGGAGAGCTGGACGCGGATGGAGGGCTTTTCGCGCCAAAATAAACATGTAGTATTAAATTGCATATACATTTTAATGCTGCGTAATTTTGTATTTTTTTGGAAAATTTACTTTATAGTATTACTATTGGAATTAAAACTGAAAACTCTTTAAAATTTCGATCACTTAATCTGTGACGTAAGTTACTACCAACCAATCCGCATTTTAAAAACACGACCTCGCATGACACATTAAACCCTTGAACATGCAAATATCTATAAAGAATCTTAGACGATATTAAACGTTAATTGGCTTTAAAGCCAAAATTTTTAGAACCAACATATATGCTTGTTTTCATAATGAATAGATACAATGCAAAATTACCCTTCTGAAAACGAACAGTATCTTAATCAAACTGTATATCTGATCTAAAATCGTTTTGGTTATGTTAAATGATATGTCAGCCTTGTATAATAACATGGCATTCTCCTCTTTTATTTTACGTACATGATTTACTGTTACTATTTGTCACTAGGCTAAATTGTAAAGCTTTTGTCAATACAAGCACATTATACTAGCTATTATTTTTTTATTATTTTACTAGTTATTTTTTGTTGTTTTTTTGTCGTAAATACTAGTTATATTGTTTTTTATGCCTTAATGTTCTATTTTTGGTGCTTTTATATGTTCTACAACTGGGATATCTATTTTAAAATAGAAAAGGCGTACGAATACCTTGCCCCGAATATTTAAGAAGAGAGCTTGAGCACATGGAGAATACAACCTTATAATTTTTAAGACAGGATAAGATCTTCATCTTGCATATTATATTTTAATTCAGACTCTTATCAAAAACAAATACAGCATAAATTGCCGGCCGATGAACTATAAAATGCTATATATATGCAGTAAGGCTCAAATAAATTTTCACTTCTTGAATTATATGGTGTTCAGGTACGATACATTGTATTTTCCTCGAGATAAAAGAGCTCTAGGCTATGTGTTATATGTACGAACAACCAATGTTGTGTACTTTCTGTATAAAAGATCAATTGTCTTTTAACTGTGCATGATTAACACAAATTTGCCAAGTATGTGCAAAAAACCTTATGCTTGGGCAACCTTTATGTATACGGCCGTATTCCTTGTTGACATGACTCGGAAGTTTTGCGTGTTTATTTCATAATACTTCGGTCTTCTTTGACCATATTTAACCTTTTTTTTCGTATGTTTTTAGCAGTATTTTGTTCGGATAGGATGATGGATGTAATAATAAAAAAAAACATAATATAGTCTTTAAACTGTCAATTTTTGCTATTTATACTTATCCATTGCCTCAAAATTTATGTTTTGACCATAAACTTACTGAAATAGAAGATTCAATGTATTTATCATACTTGCACCTGCGGAATTGTATTTAAATGCAACAAAAAACTCTGTAAGATATTTTATCTGTTATTGGCAGAAGCTTTGTACAGGGAAGGGACAATATAGAGAAGGAACAAAAAAGTATTTCCATATAAAGGCCATTATGGAAAATAGGGCATTTATTTCTTTTTTATTGTTTTTTTTTATGTGAATTCTCTTTAATAGACTAATAATAAATTATAAATTATTCTAACTGAAAGATGCAGTCGCATCTAAGTTATTTTAAAAAATATTTGTACAATAAAAATCAGCGTATTTTTGAACTATATGATTATAAAGTGTTAGAAATTAAAACCGATGTAAATCTTATAGAGCATAATATTGGTTTATTGTAGTAAAAGCATAAAACTTTTTATTTACAAGCATTTTTTATTAAAAAAAACAAGTATTTAATAAATAAAACCGGCTACTTTTAATACCATTTCTACAATATTCCTATATAATTTAGTACATTTCTGTGAATAATTGCGTGAAATTAACATTTTTTTTATACTTAACCCATATTAGAATTGATAATCAAAAAAAAAGTTACTTTTTATAAATGTACATCTTGACGCATATCTTTTTTTATAGACATAGACTTTTTCTAAACTGTATATCTATAATTTTTATTATGGAAAAGTTTCTTTAATGTCCTCTTTTTTTTATAATTTCTTATTTGCTCTCGTAAGACTTGAATATACTGTATAATTTAATTTATTTATCTATGAACTCTAGTGTTCTAAGGCAATGAAGGTCAAAAAAGAAGTTAAAATAAACTCGAAGGCATGATAAAAATACTTAAAATATGTAAGCATATAAACGAAACTAATCCTTAAATTTTGTTTGACAAATATGGTATAACTTTTAGAATTTTTAAATTGTAAAAATAAGGAAAAAATAAGGGAAAAGTATTTTCCCCATAATGACCCTAAAAATAGGGCCATTATTGTTCGGGCCCTTTTTTCGATAACCCTGGTTATTGGATATAAATGTCTCAGACCTTTTACCTAGCAATAAAGTCATCGCAGTGATTTTAACTAATGAAAGACCTAGTTAGATGTTCCACTTTGTTAAAAAAACAAAATATTTTTTTGAAAAACATGATTTTAGTTGTGGTTGTCAATGTGCAAGGTGTTTTTTTCTAGAATTTTGTTTTATTTGCGTTTTTGGTCATTTATATCACCAATCTGATTTTTGCTTCTATTTCTTCGCTTAAGATTTTACAGAGGCTCTTCTTTTTCTTTAGATTTGCGGTATGGATTTAATTATTGAAAGGGGCATAAAAAATCTATAAAAATTAAAAAAAATACAAAAACTGATTATTATCCCATCCCTAATTTTAAATTAATCAATAAAAAATATGTAAATCAAAACATAAAACGTTGTCAAAATAATTTGGATTTAATAGCCAAGAAAATGCAGTTTTTTGAGATTTGACTTAAGCATATATAAATACGGCGTAACCGCACGTGAAAAAGACAAGAGCTTTAGTTAAAGACCCAATAAGATTATTTTTAAATCTTAGAAACTTGTAGTATTTATAAAAGAAATAAATGTGACTATATATATATGTATGTTATATGATTTTATTTTATTGTATACCTTTTCTAAATACTAGAAAAAAACAGGTATATTTTTTTATGATACAGACTATATTTGTTCCATAGATTTTTAGCATTTTGTAGACAAAATACTGCTAGTTTTAGCACAAGTTATACACAGTATTATATTCTTTTTACTATTTGCATTTGCATTACAAATTTTTTTTCTGTTTAAAGTTTAGCTAGAAAAAAAAAACTTTTCAAAGTACATGAATGTATAAACAATACAAAAAGAATGTCCATTAATTATAAAATACTCTTAAGTCACATAATACGTTACAGACAGGGCTTTTTCTGATAGACCAAAACCAAAAACAAAAAAAATTCTAGATTTTGTAGTTTTTTACAAACAATAATTGTAAATACTTTTAGCATACAAGTAGTTGTATTTCTAATTAAGAAACATATGGACTTTTTTACAAAACGTATTGTGTTGTTTTAATTCGTACCACCTAAGCAAAAATATAACCTCGTTTATATAGCGGCAAATCCTGGTTTACAAATAAACAAAAACTGTCTTCTGGTATTATTGACACACAGTGAAACCAGAATAATACTAGTACATGCGACACCACAGAAATCTTCTACAATATAAAACCGATTACTTTAATCTACTGATATTTATTCTGATATTTTGTTCATTTTTTTTTGAACTACAATGTAAATGTCATGATTTTTATTCCAGGCAACTTTTGCTCATAAATTTATTTCATTATGATTGATAAATATATATTGCGGGGTACGCCAAGGGACTTCCGGTATAGTTGTACCGGTAATAGCCGGTAGTATGGAAAAAAAATGGAAACCGGTAGTAAAAAAAAACATATACATGGCGTTAACAAGATGCTACCGTGTCTTCAAAAAAAAAAATTAAAATTGTTAGAAGCGCAAAAAAATAATTTTCTATAGTACTAAAGGATTTACAAAGAAAATTGAGCTTTTTTTTTGTATTAGTTTAGCAAAAAATTTTAAATAAAAAAAAATGTTCTTTTTGTCTGTAAAAAAACAAAAGATAACAGAAAACATATTGATCAACCGAATTAAGGGCTTATATATAAGTAATAAAATAACAGTCATGATATTAGTTTTCACATTTCATTTTTTTTTCACCACAAATAAAAGCCTTTTTTTACTGAGTTAAAAAACGTCTTAAAATAAGTGTCATATTTTAAATTTACGATATAATTTGTACGTAAAAATTTTTGCATTGTTTTTTCCCCTTTATGTACATTTTGTTTTATTTATTTATTTTACTTAAATTTTTGCTGTAAAATGAGCCTATGTTTTTTAATTTTTATTTGCTATATACAAAAAAAACCTACTTTGCTTTGTAATACATACAAAAAATAGTTCAATTATAATTGTAAAAGACGACTAGCTGTTTTTCGTTGCTATACGACCTGTTTGCCTTTGTATATAAACCTTACAATTTTTTTTTTGGCCGCAATCTCTTGCCGAAATTATATTAAACATGTTTTTTTTGCGGCAAATTAAAAAAAAAATCTCTATTGGGTTTACAAAAACTAGTTATACACAAAAAATCTACTTAAAAAGGTAGCAGAAAATGTATTCATAACCAAACAAAAGTTTTTTGTAATATAGAGCTGTACATATTGTAATCTTTACATTTTTTATGCTAATTTTGCAAATAAAATACTGGGTTTCATGTAAAATTTTCGCATCTCTAACATTATCGTTTTGTGCAGTATTTTTACCAAAGTCAATAAAAGCGATTGTAATAAAAATAAAAATAAAAAGCTGCGTGCATATTCAACCAATAATATTTTTTATAAAGTATTCTTTTTTTATCATAGAACACCTAAACAAATGACCCTAAATACGGTATAACTACGCAATACGTAGAAAATTAAACAGAATAACGCAAAAAGGAGACACTTCGTATGTTCGGGTACAGTAAATCAACTTTGTATCATTTTTATTGCATAAAAAATTTCTAAAAAAGTCTAAATGTTAAAAAAAAATAGCGAATAAATATTGAAAAGTATAATAATGCACTCTAGTGATTGTGTGACATACATGTATTTTTTACTATAAAGTTGCACAAATTTTAAAGGACAAAATTTTGGACAGGGTACGATCATCGTCGTTTTATGCAAACTAGAGTTCTAAAAATTTAGAAAAAAAAAATAGTCTGTAAAACTTTCATTTCCAATATTTTACGCATTAGACGTGCGACGATATCGCACCATCAATTCAATTAAATATTTTATTCTTTGCATATTAAATATTGTTGCCAATAATGTTTTAAATATTTCAGTGTAAAACTCTTTTTACAACAAAATAATTTTAAAATTTATGTTTTAGCAAATATATTTCCTAGTTATGAAGATATAAAAAATTTAACCCCATAAAACTTTTTTATAATAACGTAATATATTAAATACCCACAAAAAATTAATACAGTGTCGACACTATAAATATTATTGATTTTTAGTTAGTTATTTAACTATATTTTTTCAATAAAATTACTACTTATATTACTATTTTAATATATATTTCTATACAAAGGTTTCGTAGGCTATGATTTGTCTATCTGAACGTTAAAGGGATTTTTTTTCGCAAACTAGACAAAAAAATATATTTATTAGTGTTATTTTTACTTAAATAAACGAAAAAAAACTTTTTTGCAACATATTTTTTTTGTGAAAAAGCAGCAATCCCAACTTATGTTTCTTTTTTCGGCGACCAATTATATGCCTTTAAATAACAAAATTTAATGTTTTGTTAACTAGTTTTTCTTGTTTGTTAACTTTGTCAAAATTAATTTCCGAAAAAAAAAATACAGTAAAATATATGTTCGCCGTTAAAAAATTCTTGGCTTTTAAACCATAAGAGCTTAAATTTTAAAAACTGGTAGAAATATACACAATCAATAAAAGGCATGAATAGGGCTTCTTTTTATTTTTTCGCTATCATTTGTAGCATTAAAACTTTTTTTTTAATTTTTTATAAAAAAGTAATTAATTGCGTTTCTTACACCTAGTCTTACTCTGCGTACATTTACAAAAGCTGTTTTGTTGTTTTTTTTTTTGTTTTAAGTTTTATTTATTTGAGAGTTGTATGATAAAAAAATACAGTAAATGATTGTCAATATTTATTGCAGACTTACGCAAATTTTTTATTTTGATGTATTTTTAATCGCTTTCAAAGACTTTCCACAAATTATACAGTAGAAAGAAAACTTTTCAATACACCGGCAAGCAGGTTACCGCTAACCCCTTGAAAAACTGCGTAAACAGTTAGAAACGTTACTAACATCTGCAAAACCAGTAACCGGATTACCCTATTTGTACAAGTCAATTTTTGAAAGTAATCTTTTCTTACAAATCCTAGAGTATAAAATATTTGTAAGTTTACATTTTAAACAGTTTTTTTTCTGTCAATGTTTTAAGAACATTATTAAAAAAAAATTACAATAGAATTTTTTTGACAGCAATTTTTGACAATGGCATTTATTTGATACGTTCGAACATTTTATTTTTCTGTCATTTGTTTAATGCTTTTTTCGTTTAGTTGATCTCCTTTAATTTTTTGCTTTGAATAATTTTTTCGCAAAGATACTGTCCTCGTCAATTTTTCAGGTAAAAATTTTCTTCGGAATTATGTCTCCTGAAATTTTCATGGTTTATTTATTAGCTTGGAATAATCTCCATGCCATTTTTATAATGACTGCGAGCACCTTGGAATTATCTTTTCGATCAATTTTATCAGAAGAATTTTATCTTGAGACTATTCCTTCTACATTTTTTCCCGTAACATTCTTTCATCGGGATAATGATATTAACAGTTCTATGATGTAAAATTCTTATAATTAGCGTAGGATTGTTTTTAAAATTATACCATGACATTACCATGGTGCTTTGTTGATGGATTTATATATATTTAAAAATATACCATTATTCTTAAAAGATTTTTTAATGCAAGTGTACTCGGACAAGGTAACTATGCCTGAATAAAAAAATGGAGAAATAAAGTAAAAATAAAAAATAAAAAATGATTTTAAACAATAAAAAATAGAAAAAACACCTGGATGTTTTGCTTTTTTTTTAATTTTATTCAGGGGTATCGAAATTTGTAGGGCTCTTGCCCCATAATGGCCCTATTCCCCCTACCATTATGGAAGGAAAGTTTTCCCCTTATGGGCCCCCTATTTTTGTATAGTAGATATAGTTAACTTCAATAAAATACTTAATTTATTTGAATTTAACCTATTAGTTAGTTTTGTATTGCCATTTATTTGCTTCAATACATTTGTTCTTTTTTTTGCTACTATATATTAATCTGAGCATATGGAATTTTTACCATTTCATATCCGAAAATTGGAATTCTTTTTTTTTAGAATTTCGGGATTTGGATTTACAAATAATGGAATTCTTAATATTTGGGATTTATAGTATGTCAAATTACCAGTATTCGCAATTCTTAGTATTCAAAATTTTTACTTCCAGGAATTACCGTGCATTGCGAATTATAATATTTAAAAGCTAATTTTGAGATTGCAAAGTAATTCAATAAGAGTAATTCACGGATTTTCTAAAAATTAAGCGTTCCAAATATTTACAATTCAAAATACTCGGAATTACAAATAGTAATAATTCCGATTATTAGGAAGGAAAAAATATATGAAATAAACATAGAAATTAATCCAAAAATCGGAATCAAAAATAAGTCATAGTATAAACACTCTGAATTCGTATACTTAGTATTCTGAATAATGAGATTTTTAAATACTCAGTATTTCGAATATAGAGAATTTCAGATCCACGTAATTCCAAATAGTAAGAATTTAGAATAGTAAAAATTATAAATACTCAGAATTTTGAATATTGAGAATTCCGAATATTCTTTTCGCTCCAATAATATCAATGCAATATTAATTACCATACTCATTTTATGTTAAAACATTCCGGCATGTGTATGAAAATATACACAATTTACACAAAATGCATTTATTTATAGCCATCATAAAGCTTTCATTTTTTCAAAAAAGTTTATGCATATTTAGAAAAAAAATTAAAAATATTTTCCCTATTTTTCCATAATGACCATTTTGGAGGGAGTGGCATTTTCTTCTTTTCCCTATAGGGCCCCTACCCTATTCGATACCCCTGATTTTATTGCTTACTATACCGGGTTTTATAATCAATTATTTCATTTTATGCAACCTAAATTAACTTTTTATGCTTCCTAAATGAACTTTTTATGCAATCAAATTGAACTTTTTTGGCAACCAAATGGAAAATTTTTGGGCAATCAATGTGAATTTTTTGGGCAATCAAGGTGAGTTTTTTATGCAACCGACTAAAAAATTACTTTAAAAAAAACTAAGCCGTTTTTACAGCGTACACCATACGGTATACACTGGCCGTACACCCCGTTTTTAATGGTTCCAGCGACTCGGGGATCCACCCCTATCATGCCTTCTGTTTTAGAGGCTTTGATTACTGCCTATCCGCTCAAGGGCCC